>QHHJ01000183.1:0-66671 GCA_004367495.1 Fusarium scirpi | reverse complement strand
GGTATGGTCGTATGTATTAGACATAGCTATTACTTTTGTATATATCCATTTATGGGACAAAATTCGCCAAGTATACAACTGGACCAAACTGGTAGACTGATCTATTCAGATCGCTCAAGACAAGCCCTGCCCAACATCGACTGTGTAAATCATTTAAATTGCATAAAACATACCTTCATTGCTATCCAGCGGCCACATTGCAATTTCAACATCTCTGTGCTCTAATAAGCATTACCACGAGGGATGAGGATGTTGTTAGTCTAGAGATTGGGATTCCATGTTCGCGTTGCTATGTTGGATACCCTACAGTTGAAACAATAAATTACAAATAAACCTCGAATTCGGCCGAACTTTCCTGGTAACACTCAAAACCCGTCTCAATAAATGAATGTCATAGCATGTTTATCTAGCATGTGAAAAATGTAGATACCAAAACTTTGTAATCAATACCATCTCGCTAATATGTAGATACTGATGCTCCATAATAGGCAGGCAAGAAGATGGAGAGACTCCATTATAAACTCCAACGTTAACTAGTGACCGATAACGTTGGAGGCTCTTTGCTTATATGCATGAGCCATGCAGATCCGACTTGGCAAACAAAGCCTGGTCCAGGAGTGCTTACCAATACGAAACAGACTTCTCAACAACATTTCACCGACGGCAGAGCAAATTATGATGACTCTTGCGGGGTGAGCACCCACAGTAAATATGCCACCTGCTGAGTGAGTGGCAATAGTGATGGCAAATGATACTGTTTTCAAGGATTACCGAATCTCAGGAACCCGGCGTTTAGGCGTATTGATAATTAGAGCTGTATGACACTACAATTATCCGTCAATTAGCAAGTTTTCAATTGGTGGTGAAAGGCCTTGAGGACGCTAAAATCCGATTGATTACGCTGTATGTCCGAAAGATCTGCAGTCATTATGCTGTAAGATAGGAGTTGCTTGAGTCCGGTAAAGTGAAAAGTATGGGGCGTTATCTCGGATTTTGAGTCAGATCCAGCCACTCCAGAAACTCCATAACGTTACATAGCACTAGTTTTACCGATTATGATTAGACAAGGGGTTCAAGTCTGAGAGATTCGGAAACAAGAGCTAAACTCCATTTCTCAGCAATTTGGAAACGCAATGAGGGTCCACGGATGAGTGCATAGAATCCACTCGCTAACTAAGCTTCCGGAGAAGTGACAGAAAAGAATAGAACTTTTACAGGGACAATAGTGAGCAAGTTATTTTGGGCCGCTCTCATCTAAACCCCTTCCCATCTCCCCTAGCGTATACCAGACACCCTTTACGTCACCATGGATCACGGAAGAAAAAAACATGCATCTCCAGAGTAAACTAAAGTAGGTAGAGGTCATTATAAATACATTTCCCTCAAGGTTGTTGGTGTTGGGTTGCTGCATCCTTAACCAAAGTAGTCAGCCAGGTCAGTGTCACTGCTACTGCGACGCTCCTGCCTGCCCTGCGACCTTGGTGAAGCTTATCTTCACCGGTCTTTCCTCTTTCGTTTCTGTTAAATCAATTGAGAGGATAACCTAGCGATAACTATTTATTTTATCTTCATATATCAAGGCATTGGCCTTTGAAACGCGTCCTTCTTTTTCTCTAACTATCCCTTCCTCTTTGCCACTTCCTTTTGTATCACCGCCGTCAACATGTTAGGAAACACAGTAGACGGCGATGCTCTTCGCCGCACCCAATCATCGATGCAGCAACGGCAACAACCTATATCACAACAGACAGTCGAAGGCGGACAACAAACCACTTCAAGCAGCAACTCCTCTGATACAGGTGTCGTGCAAGAAGGAAAATGGGGCGAACGCGGACAAGAAGATGTTACTTCGCAAGAAGCGATGCAAGAATTTGAATCTCTACGGCACAATTTGATGAGTTTGCACAAGACAAGAACTACAGAAACCCACGCTAGCAGAGCAAACGCGAGTAGAAGGGCAAGCAATGCTGCTCGAGTTACTTCGTCGAAGCATCCTGTTGATGACGACGAGTCGAAAACCGACGTTGAAGCTGGCCCCGAAGAGAGCGAAGGGTTCGAGCTGGGCCAATTCATGCGAGAAGGTCATTTCGAAAAGCGATCTGAGCAAGAAGGACCGTTGAAGCGAGTTGGAGTTGTCTACGAGAACTTGACTGTCAAAGGTGTTGGCAGTACAACATCTTTCGTTCGAACTGTGCCTGACGCGATTCTTGGCACGTTTGGCCCCGACCTCTACAAGATTATCACTCGATACATCCCATCACTCCGTTTCGGAAAATCACCGACCCGAACACTTATCCACGACTTCACCGGTTGTGTTCGAGATGGTGAGATGATGCTTGTCCTCGGACGACCTGGCGCTGGCTGCAGTACGTTCCTCAAGGCCATCAGCAATAACCGCGAGTCTTATGCTGCCGTCGAAGGAGAAGTATCCTACAGCGGTATTTCTGCGGCTGATCAGAAGAAGCACTACCGCGGCGAGGTCAACTACAACGGCGAAGACGATATCCATTTTGCTTCTCTAAGCGTATGGAAGACTCTTGCCTTTGCTCTCCAGAACAAGACAAAGGTCAAGGAGAAGGCCGATATTCCCGTCATCGTGGATGCCCTCCTGAAGATGTTTGGGATCAGCCACACAAGGGGTACCGTTGTCGGCGATGAATACACTCGAGGTGTTTCTGGAGGTGAAAGAAAGCGTGTCTCCATTGCAGAGACATTGGCATCCAAGTCTACTGTTATGGCATGGGATAACTCTACCCGAGGATTAGATGCATCGACCGCCCTCGACTACGCGCGATCGCTTCGCATTATGACCGACATCACCAACCGAACCACTCTCGTCACTTTGTATCAGGCCGGTGAAGGCATCTACGAGCTGATGGACAAGGTTTTGGTAATCGACCAGGGCCGCCAGATCTTCTCTGGTCCTGCCAATAAGGCTAAGCAGTACTTTATTGACCTTGGCTTCGAATGCCCCGAGCGACAGACAACCGCCGACTTCCTAACCGCCATTACCGACCCGGCCGAGCGACGCTTTAGACCTGGTTTTGAGCACCGCGCTCCTCGAACACCTGAGGAACTAGAATCAGCATTCAGAAATTCACCAAACTACCAGGAGCTCCTGGCTGACGTTGCAGCCTACAAGGAATCGCTGCACCAGTCGGATTATCAAGATGCGAAGAGGTTCCAGGGTGCTGTTCAGGAGGCCAAGTCAAAGCATGTCTCAAACAAATCTCCCTACACGATCTCGTTCCCCCGACAAGTTCTTGCCTGCACCAAACGAGAGGCCTGGCTGCTGTTTGGTGACACTACGACTCTTTGGACTAAGCTTTTCATCATTATCTCGAACGGTCTTATCGTTGGATCTCTCTTCTACGGGCAATCCGAAGATACTGAAAGCACATTTAGCCGTGGCGGTACCATCTTCTTCTCAATTCTTTTCCTTGGTTGGCTTCAGCTCTCTGAGCTGATGAAGGCTGTGTCTGGGCGTGCTGTCGTTGCTCGCCACCATGACTATGCCTTCTATCGCCCGTCAGCCGTTTCTCTCGCTCGAGTCCTACTTGACTTCCCTGTTGTAGGTGTCCAAGTTTGCATCTTTGGTCTCATCATGTACTTCATGACAGGACTCGATGTCGATGTTTCGAAGTTCTGGATCTATTTGTTGTTTGTCTATACCACGACTATGATGGTTACGGCACTGTACCGTATGTTTGCCAGCTTGTCCCCTGAAATTGACACCGCTGTCCGATTCTCTGGCATTTCACTGAACCTACTCGTCATTTACACTGGATACGTCATTCCCAAAACTCAGCTGTTGAAAGATTACATCTGGTTTGGTTGGATATACTGGATTAATCCCATCAGCTACAGTTTTGAGGCTGTCTTGACCAATGAACTGTCTGACAGGCAACTGGAATGCGCGCCATCTCAAACTGTTCCTCGGGGCCCAGGAGCTCAGTCCGGATATCAAGGTTGTGCTGTCGCTGGTGCATCTGTCAACGCACAGTCAGTCTCTGGAAGCGATTATCTTCAAGCAGCATACAACTACAGCCGCTCGAACCTCTGGCGAAACTTTGGAGTCGTCATTGCTTTTGCCATCCTCTACATCCTCGTTACGGTTGTGGCCACGGAGTTGGTCAGCTTTACCGAAGGTGGCAGTGGTGCCCTGATCTTCAAGAAGAGTCGTAGGGCCAAGGAGCAAGCTCGCGAAGCTGAGGCACCTGTTGATGACGAAAAGACCGTTGGAAATGGCGCCAGTAACTCATCTGGCGTTGTCTCTGATCCCAATCCAGGTAGTGAGGAAGAAGCTTTGGAGCAAATCACTGACAGCGAGTCTATTTTCACATGGCGAGATATTGAGTACACTGTTCCTTATCTTGGCGGCGAGAAGAAACTCCTGAACAAGGTCAGTGGCTATGCTAAGCCAGGTATCATGGTTGCCCTAATGGGAGCCTCGGGTGCTGGAAAGACAACACTCCTCAACATTCTCTCGCAACGTACCAAGGTTGGAGTTGTCACGGGAGAGATGCTTGTGGATGGACGATCTCTTAGTACAGACTTCCAGAGAAATACTGGCTTCTGTCTTCAAGGCGATCTCCACGATACAACCCAAACTGTCCGAGAAGCCATCGAGTTTTCTGCTATTCTGCGACAGGACGCATCAGTCAGTCGTGCCGATAAGCTTGCGTACGTGGATAAGGTCATCGACCTTCTTGAGCTTAACGACTTGCAAGACGCTGTCATTGCGTGCCTTGGAGTCGAGCAACGCAAGAGGTTGACGATTGGTGTCGAACTGGCAGCCAAGCCATCACTTCTTCTCTTCCTTGACGAGCCTACCTCTGGTCTGGACTCCCAGTCTGCCTATTCTATTGTCCGTTTCCTCCGAAAGCTGAGCCGAGCTGGTCAGGCAATCATCTGCACTATTCATCAGCCAAGTTCCGTTCTTATTCAGCAGTTCGATATGGTCCTTGCTCTGAACCCTGGTGGTAACACATTCTACTTTGGACCTATGGGAGAGAACGGACAAGATGTTGTCAAGTATTTCTCCGATCGTGGTGCTGTCTGTCCTCCCAACAAGAACGTTGCTGAGTTCATTCTGGAGACTGCCGCTCGGCCTCATAGGCGACCGGATGGTACTAAGGTCGATTGGAACCAGGAATGGGCCGAAAGCGAGGAAGCCCAACAGGTTCTTGAAGAGATCGACGGTCTCAAGCGAGTTCGAAGTACCGCAACAGAAGGAGCAACATCCGACAACAAGGAGCACTCCGAATTTGCTGCATCAGCTTGGGTGCAGACTGTCGAGTTGACAAAGCGCATGTTCAGACAACACTGGCGCGACCCTTCCTACATCTATGGCAAGCTCTTCACAGCAGTCATCATGGGAATTTTCAACGGCTTTACTTTCTGGAAACTTGGCTACACGATGCAGGACATGCAGAACCGCATGTTCACCTGTTTCCTGATTGTGACAGTTCCCCCTACCGTCGTTAACGGTGTTGTGCCCAAGTTCTTCACCAACATGGCTCTTTGGCAAGCCCGAGAGTATCCTTCTCGTATCTATGGCTGGGTCGCTTTCTGTACAGCAAACATTGTTTCTGATATTCCTGCCGCCGTGGTCTCAGCAGTACTTTACTTTGTGCTGTGGTACTGGCCCACTGGACTGCCAACCGAGAGCTCTGTCTCTGGTTATGTGTTCTTGATGACTCTCCTTATGTTCCTCTTCATGACAAGCTGGGGTCAATGGATTTGTGCATTTGCCCCCAGCTTTACTGTCATCTCTAACGTAAGTTCCTTACATTCATATACTTGACTTGAGAATACTAACACACATCAGGTCTTGCCGTTCTTCTTTGTCATGTTCGGTTTGTTCAACGGAGTCGTCCGCCCTTATGCCTCACTCCCAGTCTTCTGGAAATACTGGATGTACTATGCAAACCCCTCGACATATTGGATTGGAGGTATCCTTGCAGCAACTCTGGATGGCGCTCCTGTAGAATGCTCATCTGAGGAGACTGCCAAGTTCGATGCTCCCTCTGGCCAAACATGTCAAGAATACGCGGGATCTTTTGTAAGCTCTGCGGGCGGTTACCTCCTTAACCCAAGCGCTACGAGCTCTTGCGAGTACTGTCCGATCTCTTCTGGCAATGACTATCTTGCCTCGCTCAACATCAGCGCGAGCGACAAGTGGAGAGGTAAGTCGCGACGCCCCAACCTGGTTTGTGACCATGCTAATACAGTTTTTAGATTTTGGCATCTTTCTTGCATTTTGTGTGTCGAATTGGATGCTCGTATACTTCTTCATCTACACAGTCCGTGTCAAGGGCTGGAGCTTCGGTTTTGGCAAGCTGTTTGGCGCTTTGGGCAAGTTGGTGGGCTTGATTAAGAAGCCATTTCAGCGAAAGAAGAGGGAATAAGATACCAGTAGTTTAGCGTTTGTGGTTTTTAAAGGATATAAAAGTATCAGCGACATTTTGGGGCCAGATTAGATAGAAATGGATAATAATCTAAGGGTCGCCTTTTCAAAACCACGAAACATGTGCCTGCAGATCCATGCAAGACACATCGTGCTACAGTACCGGTAAAGCATGCACGATCAGATAAAGCTGGTGGCTCAAATGCGAAGGTTAAAAATAAAAACTTATGCCGTGATCATCCACTATCTTGTTTGACTCATGCTGCCTTTCTTTCCCCTGTCTTTCCGTCCATCCTCCCCTGACTGGGCAAAAGTCAACCCAAACTTGGACATTTATGCAATGTATCCCTGCGTTTGTTCTCTAACCATGCACTCGCTGGTCGAATGACAACGCCAATTGGACTGTGAATGTACGGTTCTCTTGCCAGCCCAGCACCGAGTGGGCAAATGTCTTGTTTCCTCCATGTCTACCCTTGTCGGCAACACACATTGCCTTTAAACCTGACATGTTTCGGATGACATATTCAAGTTCCTCTTCTGACATCCTTTATCGAAGGAATAGGTCCCCAACGCCATTCCTCAGTGTCCTTGTTCTATCTACATGATCAAGGCCGAGGTAGTCATCTTCCCCTTGTACCAAAGTTGACAAGACATCGTCTAGGAATTGTTAGTCACTTCGCAAGTCAGGACGTAAGAGGTACCACATACCATCATTAAGATATTGCGGCTTCGAGTAATTAGATCGTCGCACGACAGCAATCTTAATCTTTTCGAAGCTCTTGCCTTTAATACCAGTTCGCTTTTCCAATCGCTTCTTGGTATCCGCAAAGTTCTCACCCTGCATATTTGTTAGCATCTCACCACATGTTATACTGTGGCGACACAACTCACCTCAATAACCAAGAACTTGAAAGGCACACCGTGGACGCGGCTAACGTCGTTCTGGTAGTGGAAAACGTGAACAAACTGGCTCTCGTCGGCGTTAAGCTCCTCTTCAGGAACCCTCTCTGCGTAAATTGTCGCGTATTCATTCAGGTTGATGACGGGGTGTTCGCGAAGAGGCTCGCGATAGAAGCGGTTCGAACTTGTCTCATAGATACGAATTCTTCCCCCTTCTCCTTCACCCGAAATCTGTGCCTTCTTTATCAAGGCTTCAACCAAATCGTCGATAGTTCCGGTCTTGGGGACGAGCAAGTCATACGTGTCCTGTCGTGTATTAGCCAAAGTATCCGCTGCATTCCCCGAGAGCATACATACTTCCTTGGTAATTCCTTCACTCAACAATGTAACCTTGATACTCTTCTTGGTGTCGAGCTCCGTGAGACTCATCTCGAGCACCTCAAAGTAGAAAGCGTCATTCCTTTGGGTGGAGTTGAGAGCAGTTGAGCCCATGGGGCTAAGAATCTGTCGGAGTGTTGGGTTGGCTCCCCTTCTCACAGGTGTCTTGGGATTCTGTGTCGAGGCGTTTACAGTCCAAAATCTGATGTGTGTGGGTTGCACATCAAGATACGCCCCGACACGCTCCGCCAAAACGTCGTAGGTAATCTTCGAGTTGAGTACCAATTCGAAGGGAGGGTACTGAGTCTGGTCACAGCGGGTAGGGTGAGGGTGGAATTTGACTGTCCTCCTGTGCTCTAGGAAGTCGTAGTATTCGCGCGCGTCCTCAAAGTGATCGGAAGTGTTACTTCTAGTCCGAGGTCAGTTATGGCTCTCCTTGAATTGTTATTACTATAACGCACGTTTCTTGTGAGATCTTGTCCCCGGCACGCTTCTCTGCACTGGCTTTTGTTCGTTGGAAGCAGATGATGTCGCCGTCTTGAAGCTCCGCTACCTTCAAAGATTGCTTGGGCTTCAGTGGCTCGATCATCGTAGGCTTGATCTCCTGTTACGAGTTAGCTCTGCAAAATGTTCCAATGCAATCGATTCCCTTACCTCCCAAAGCAATAACTTCTCCTCGGCGGGCAGCTTCTCACCCCAACCCATTTTCTTAAGGATCATAGGGAGCAGTTCCTCGACCTTCTTCTCCTTCGAGATGTAGACATGGCCAACACCGCGCAGAGTTTGAGCGTCAATGTCAAAATGCTTCAGAAGGAGTAGGATAGTGTCGTTCTTGACAATTACACCATTAGACTGGCTCTGGTAAGACGGCCAGATAGGCTCGCCATCAGCATTGACTTCCTCGGCAACTTCGGCCCACACTCGCAAGCTAGTATCCCTATGTGCTGCGGAGCGAGTGAAAGTCTCGTCAACTGTAGGTCGTAGATCCATGATTGGCTGGTCGGGACGAATTGTCTTGTTTTGTCGGTTGACCATAAGCCAAAGTCGCACCCTTCGTGGGTCTTCATTCATATCGGCCGCAACTTGCGCGACGAATTCTTCCATAGTCATCGTGCGAAGGACTCGGTAGAATTTGGGCGCGGCGGGATCGGACTCGGGGTTTGCATCGAATTGGCACAAATCCGTTCCACCAAATTGTTGGAATGAGTAGTCGGTGATTACCTTTGCCCACATATAGAGATGCGCTTCTCGTTGCTCCTTCTTACGTGCCTCCCGTTGGACTGTTTCCTCCTCAAACTTTTGTCCTGTGACAATCAGCAAATAGGTTCATCAGATTGATTGGGGCAGCTTACTGAGATGCAAGGGGATGTGGTCCTTGGTAACAGGGCAGAGAATGTCGTCTAGTTTCGATTGACGGATGTAGACCAACATGTACGCGCTGTTCTGACGCATGATAGGAGCTTTCTTTTGCACGGGCGCACGAGGATAACCATTGGCAGTATGGTACTCTCCGCCAAAGTTCTCTTCCATCACCTCGCGCACTGTTGCCTTAGTAACCTTATCGTCGTCGTACTTGTAGAACCAGCCGTCCTTTTCGGGCTTCAAGAAAGCATAGTAATGCCCAGCATTCAGATCACCACTGTGAACCAAAACACTGTGAAGCTGATATGTCCAAGGGACAGACTTATCGGCGTCCTCGGCCAGGTATGGGGCGGCATCGAAGGTTTCGGGGAACTCGTATCGGTCATTGATTTTCATCATGGTATCGCGTTGGATGTCGTACTCGAAGCGCTTTAGTTGGAGGTGTAGCACATCGGGGAAACTGTTGAAAATGACACCCTTGTTGGCGTCTTGAAGCTTGTACTGGTCACCCGCAAAGTACTGGTTCTCTCCGTCCATTTTCTCGACCTGGACATAATCCTCAAAACTTTCGAGGAGGGTCTTGTTTCCACTGACGTTCAGCTGGATGTCCCAGAAATCCTCGATTCGGCTAGATTCGTAGTCGACATTGATACACGAGATGTATGTTTTAATCTTGCCACTGAACATTTCTGGTAGGACGTTCTGAGCGGGAGTTCCCTTCATCTTATCCTCCATTCTCTCCATGAGCTTGCGTGAAAACTCCTGGACATCCTGCTGTTCGAAAATGTGACGTGTATCCCATCCGAAAGATTTTGTAAGTTCAGTGGTCCCGACTGCCTGATCCGAGGTCTGGAGTTGATAGAAAAGTCGTTGCAACGTATAAGCACTGTTGTGCATGCTTGGGTCAGACTCAGTGGGAATTTCGTAGATAGCCTACGTGAGTTAGCAAAAGATGACCGAGGCACATTCAAAGATCGAAATTACCTTTCGGAACTTGTTTGTGAAATAAAGCGATTGCATGAGTGAGTTCAAATAGCATGTTGCGCCCTGGTTCTTTAACCCAACGTATCCTGTCTCCTTTTTGGAATCATAGTTGGCAAAGTTGTGCCACAGTACGCCTGTCTCGTCTTCGACAAGGCGCACGTAAGCAGTAATGTTGGCAGTGTCGTTCTCACATAGGGGTCGGCTGCCCCCTTCCCAGGGCACGTTGAACATGCGACGATGCTCAACGAAACGAGTGAAACCCCAATCGCCTTCTTCTTTCGTGAATCGATGATGAGCAGTGTGGTGGATATATAAGCTGGGGTCGTTCGGATTCCAGAGGACGAGCGCAAACTGAACACAGCAGCTCCAGTTGTCAGGAACCTCATCGGCTTCGAAGCCGTGTTCAAGATAAATGGAGCATTGGTCGATATTGTTACCATGGGGGAAGAGCAAAATGCGCCTGTAAAAGAAAAGAAATGTCAGCAAGGCAGTGAGCGGCAACGTCGGGACAAATCCAGACTGACCAAGGAAATCCACCTGCTTGGAAGATTGGACCATGTTCCTTCTTATTCAAACTGCGCCAGTTCTCGACAGTCCATGTGTAATCGTAGTCTCCAAGGATCTTTGGTTCGTCGATAAGAGGAGGGAGGCAAATCTCTTTCATGGCTTCGTCTAAATCATAGTACAGTTAGCCTGGAGAACTCGATCATAATGAATACCTGACTGGGTGCATCTCATGAGAAGTATGCGCCAATTGCAGGAAGCCAAGGGGAAGATAGAACACGCACGGTCGTTGGCCAAGGGCATGTCTTGCAACTGGTCGACTTCGCTTTGTTCGAGGTTGTCGGGGTTGATGATAGCAACCTTCTCAGGCTCGTCGGCCACGCCAATATAATCGTCCGTGTCCATGACCATGTCATTAGGGGAGTTGATGTCGTGAGTCTGTTCGGCATCGCGCTTGTCAGTGGACTTCTTTGTGTGTAGAGGCAACTGATTTTGAGGCAAGGTCATCGTGATGTTGGCATTCGGAACGACTGGGGTTAGTGCGGGTGGTGAGGGGCAGAGATGATATGCTGTTGGAGGTGATGATGATTTCGATGTTCTAGGTAAGGAGAATGGCGCAATGGTTCTACGGCAGACAGATGCAATAATGTCGCTTGGGATTTGTATAGTAGACGAGGTGCTAGATGGGCCATGGCCAGAAGTAAAGGTGAAGGTAAAGGCGAAGGCGAAGGATGACGCAGCTCAGCGTACGAGAGCATTTACCAATTCACGGCGGGCTGCATGGGCAGGAAGGGACGAGGTAAAACGGGAAGGGGCGGAAACAAGCAGGAGCGTACCATTGTGAGGAAGTTGCTACCGACAGAGACGGCAGGCTCGGTATGCAAAAAAACGAAGTGGGCAGGCAACAGATCTCACGATTCAAGATGCGCGAGCGTGGGTGCAGCCGCAGCAGAGCAAACAATGGATGCAGTGCTTCAGGCAGAGCTCGACAGTGTCGAGTCGCGCGAACAAACGGGTGGCAGGGAAAGAAGCCAGGGGTCTGTTGCAGCAATGAGTAGGTAGAGAGTACCTAGGTCAGTACTAGGTAGGTAAACAAAAAGAAAGATACTCCAGATTTAAATATCCTGGAGCGCAATGCAAACACAAACCAAGCAGTGAATGCGATGCAATCAGATGCTAGATAAGTAGGTAG
Source organism: Fusarium scirpi (assembly GCA_004367495.1). NCBI lineage: Eukaryota > Fungi > Ascomycota > Sordariomycetes > Hypocreales > Nectriaceae > Fusarium > Fusarium scirpi. The sequence continues at coordinate 54,942 of QHHJ01000183.1, read as the reverse complement.
GTCGGTATGGCTGGCTTGCTTGCTTGCTTGCTTGCTAGTTAGAGGTATGACGACTAGGCGGAAGAAAAAAAGAGAGCAGAGCGGTCGGTTATGTCAGTAAAAGGGCGATGGACAGTGGTTGAAACCCACAACTCAGGTCCTTAAAATAAGTTACGCCCCTCGACCTTAGGTTTTCGAATCCTTGATCTGGTTTGCTTTAAAGCCTAATTGAACCAGATACAGCTTCTTGCCTTTGATCCGGATTAGATTTATAAAACCGGAAGCTTGGAGTGGAATATGAGGTGAGGTGAATGATCTAATGCCTTGCACCAACAGGCAGATAGCGGGAGAAGAGCCAGTAGCAATCATATAACGGGAACAAGAATTGTGTGAGACTCGACACGGACGAGACTCCCTGATGAGGCGATAGCTGGTAGTTGTTATCGCGGTACTTGGCGTGCGCCGACAGATTGGTCATATCTATAGTACTTCCTTAACCGACAACAGCCACATCAGGCGTCATCAGGTCACCCCGCCAATGACGTTGTAAGTATCTCATGCATGTTAAAGATTTGTCAAACAGTTTTATGCTTCAGTTTCCATGGATCAAACCGCTTTATTATTACATGTTAGGACCAAATGTGGAGAGAATCTCTACCAAACCATGCAAAACAATCTGGCGCAAAAGACATTATCGCTTCGTGACGCATATCGATATCAAACAAGACGGAGTTATGACTAGAACTCTATAAAACAAAACAATGGATCCAGGTTTGGATCATGGAGCCATGACAAGCTAACTGCCACACAGCTAAGGGAGCAAACGCCACAAAGAGTCATGAAGCTACCCTATCAGGTGGGTGACAGAAGAATTGTCTTTCAAGGCTTAGGCTACAATAATAAAGCTGACTAGATGCTGGTCTGAGACAGCATAAAGTGATCAAGTTATTTCGTCTCTTAGGACCACCTCGGAGTCAATTCTTCTAATACCCCGAGGCCTATGTGCACATGATAGAAAGCTAGGAACAGCAATCTTATCATGAATAATACTCATGATAAGCAGTGCTACACCAGAAACAGCCCTATCTACAGCTTCGGTGAGCATCGCAGATCCTCAGAGCCAACCATAATTGGAATAATCGTAGCGGATGTCTTTCCTCCTTCCTGCAACCCACCATTTTGGGTCGGCCGGTATCGCCAGAAGATGTGGGGTAAACTCCAATTCCGTCCCTGCGCAGTGAGTGGGAGTGGGCATGGAGTCACTCAAAGCTGCTTCCTTCCCACCGAGGCGGCACATGCAGACTGGCTTAACTTTCTTTCTCTTTGCCTACCTCGATCTCTTCATTCAGGTATCACCATCTTTTACAGAATCATCACACGGGCTGAGGATTTTATACACGCGACCGAACCGCATTGAGTCAATACGCCAGCCAACAACGTTTTAAAAAGTATACCTTCGCATGCGCCTGTGACGACATGCCGTCAATCGCCCTGCGACAGAGCAGACGATGCAGATTGATAGATACGCGCGCTTACTTGACGAATACTCCCCGATTTTCGTATACGAACATACAATGCCGTGCTGCGACGAACGCATCATGGCGTCCCGTTTCCATTCTTGATGAGTACGTCATTCTAGACTTTTTTTTCTCTACTCTCTAAAGACCCTTGAACATGGAAAAGCTAACACATGGTGCTTCAGTTGGGTCGCAAAAGAAGCTCGTCCCATCAGCCTTCGCCAGCTCATGGTCTTTGGTCGATCTCTTACAGAATCGCGCCTGATCAGCTCTGCCAATTATGTCCGCACCGAATTACCTACACGGTAAGTCCAGAGCAACATTCACAAAGAAACATAATCTTACCCTATGTCTCCAGGATTGCGCATCGCATTCGGGATATGCAACGCCTACCATACGTCGTTACCACGAACAAACATATAAAAGAAGTCTACGATCTGTATTACCACGCCTTCGATACGTTCCGCAAAATAAAAGAGGTCAAGACTCTGGAAGATAATGATAAGTTGTGTGAACTCATTAGCCACAACCTCAAAGGTCATTTGACTGTGATACCACAACTTGCAATGGGAATTCTGGAATGTGGTGGGTTGATGAGCCCCAGCGACCTCGATAAGTTCATGAACACTATCCTGAGATCGGTCAGTTGCCCATTTTTGATGCCTCTAAAATTATGCTAATCCAAACAGCGTATCTCCAGGCGAGTCATCGCTGAGCAACATCTCTCTTTGACGGAAACTTACAACTCGCCCAACTTCTCTCCCGGCGCCAAACTTTCCGAGTCCGACTTCATTGGCGAAGTCTTTATTAAATGCTACGCCAAAGATGTGGTCGAGCGTTGCTCGAAAGCCATTACCGCTCTTGCACGCACGACTAATGGCCCGGATGTCCAAATCCCCGACATTACCGTGGATGGCCATCTCGACGCCTCATTCCCTTACATCCTGAGCCACCTCGAGTACATCATTGGCGAGCTCTTACGGAATTCTGTGCAGGCTGTCATTGATCGACATCAAGCAACTCACCCAGACCCAAACAATGTGAAGCCTCACCCCGTTGAGATCACTGTCTGCGAGAACCAACAGCACGTTATTATTCGAATATGCGATCGAGGTGGCGGTATTCCCCGTGCTGAGCTGCCTCATCTCTGGTCTTTCAGCAAAGGGCCACAAAGCCAGAGACGTCTTGAGAACCTTGCTCAAGTCCCCAAAATGGCAGCAACGATGCAAGAACTCCACGTAGAAGAAGAGCTGGGACGCGCAGACTTGAAAACGCCTCCGTATCAGAGCTCTCTATCATCTCTGACGAGCCGACCACCTAACCTGAGGCTCGGGATGGGTTTGCCCTTGAGCCGTGTTTACGCTGAGTACTGGGCTGGAAATCTTGACTTACACAGTCTCGAAGGTTACGGGACGGATGTGTTTCTACAGATCTCGCGACTTGGAAACAAGAATGAGCAGCTGACAACTCGAGCCAGCATGGATGCCTTATAGCATGTGGGGTCAGGGGTAATGTCCTAGTTGGAAAGACTGAAGTCATTCTGGACGTTTTTTGATGTTCAGAAGCACAGGTCAATGGACAGGGCTTTTTCTTTGAATACGAATCAGTCAACTGGCAGCATGGAGTTTGGTAATTATTTCCCCGGATTCACATTTGAACAAACAGCGGGAACAGTCTTAGTAAATATTCATAGGGCATCGGTTGTCTATTATCAAGGTACTAGCGGAAAACGATCGAGAAACATCAGGATTCAAGCTGGTATCATAAAATATTGTGATTGAAATTACATCGGAACTAAAATGTGCCTAGCTGAGAGAAAGGGCTCTAGTAAAAGGTTGTAATAAAAAAAAGGGCAAGACGATCAAGGCTTTCTCCATATGTCTTGTTCGCTTCAAGGGCGTGTCGTACTTGTAGGTGTGACCTGCCGGGTACAGCTACTAAGAACAAACACAAAATCATGGGGAGGGAATCATAACTCCTACACAGCATGCCATGGCCATGATAACAAGTCCTGCCAAAGGCAACTTCCCTTGCGACCTTGGCAGGTAAAGCGAGCAGGAATACCCGGGGACTCTTTGTCCACAAACTGTCCTCATCTTGTGGTATATCGCGGACCTTTCATTTTTCAACTCCAAACCCCAAATGGAGTTCCAGGTATAAGAAATTTGAAATGACTCTCCAACTGCAGCCATGCATGCACGCGCAACGGTCCACTGGGTATCGCTTAGCGGCGGCCGTGACTGCGGACAGCGCTGCCCTGCATTTGCTCCAGCTCTTGCTCGAGCTGCTTGATCTGAGCGTGGGTTTGCTCGAGATCCTTGTTGAGGCGGTCGCGCTCGGAAATGAGCTTCTGCTCCCATTGTCGGAAGCGCTGCTCCTCGATCTTGACCTGCTCGGTGAAGCGCTTTCGGAGAGCCTCTTCCTCCTCCTTGAACTTGGGGTTGTCGAGCTTGCGGGGACGGGCCTCGCCAAACTTGCGGGTCTCCATCTGCTGAGCACGGTAAGCCTCGTAGTGCAGCTCTTCGGTGGTGTGGATAAGGTCGAGCATGTGTGTTCGGATCAGGATGGAGCGGAGCTTCTTGAAGTCGCAATGGTCCTCGTTCTCAACCTCGGCAACACCCCAAGAGTACTGGCGACCCTTGACGATACGGCCATCACCGGTCTTGACGTCCTTCTCGGAACCAATAACGGCAAAAGGCATGGCGTTCATGAGGCTGCGGGCGTGCTGGGCAGCGGCCTCATCGTCCTCCTCGATCGGGGGCTGGTAGATCTTGATGTTCTGAGCCTCAATGACGGAGACAATCTGAATGTATTAGCGCATGCAGCTATCGAAGCAATCTCCCTTTACTCACTCGCTGCTTGAACTTGGCCAGGTCGGCAGGGCTGAGGGTATCGGCCTTGGCGATAACGGGGATCAAGTTAACACGCGAACAGAGGCGCTTCATGACCTCAATGTCGAGAGGCTTAAGAGTGTGGCCGGTAGGGCGGATGAAGTACAGGCAGGCATGGACACGGAGATCAATCTTGTCCTGACGGCGGGGCTGTTGCTCCTGAAGCATGTAAGACTCGTGCTGGTCGTCGAGGAATTCGATGATGGGCATCCAGGAGTCGCGGTTGTTGACATAGTCGCCGAACCCGGGAGTGTCGATAACGGTGAGTCGGACTGAAATGGCATGTTAGCGAGGGGTTGGATGTTGAGATTGTTGAGAGCTATACCCTTGAAGAACTTCTCCTCAAGCTCGGCCTTGGTGATCTCAATCTCAACGGTCTTGTCAACCTGCTTCTGGTGGCGACGCTTGTGGTCGGCATAGTTCTTAATGGTGGTGGAGAAAAGAGTGTTGATGAAGGTAGTCTTGCCCAGACCAGACTCGCCAGCAACCTAAACATGATGCGGTCAGCGTGAATCCAGGGAGAAGCTCGTAGGATAGCTCATTAAAGCAACCCGAATAGTATAAGAAAGATGAGTTGCGCAGAAACTTACCATAATAGTGAAGCCGGCACCACGCTTCGCGACAATCTTGTGTCGCTGGTTGGGCAGATTGGCAATACCAATCGGTGAAGCGTTCTCGGCAGCTGCAGAAGCCATCTTGTCGGTCGATTACTCGAGTACAACGGTAAAAAGGCGAAGTGAATGGGTATTAAAGGTGATAAACACGACGTTAAAACAGACAATTAATTCAAGTCAACAACCAACTGCAATGCAATATCGCGATGAAGGTCGAACGAGTGCAAAGGTTAAGGTGGAGAGGGAGGTTTGACTTGGGGTCAGGACAGCTCGTGCTTCACTTCAGGGGAACGAATTTCCTGCCCTTTTCCCCCTAAAGCAATTCCCAGGGACGCTTGCTTCTGATAGGCTAGCGTTGACACGGTCCGTGGGTGGACAGTGGCTAGTGGACACGGGGCAGCAAGGGAAACTGCCAAACAAAACGGGTCTTGCAGCGCCAAGGGGTCGAATAAACAGCCACTGGGCTGGTCCCTTGAGCTTAGGCCAGCAGCAGCCACAGTTGCTACAGTCACAGGTAAATTTCCCTAGCGGCAGATGGCAGATGGATCGATGCATCAATCGGAGTAACCTTTTGCCGGGCGATCGCAAAATTCATCTCTTATCGATAAGGCGCAACGATGATTTTTTGGTTGGCTTTGCGACTTGATGTTTAGAAGCATCATGAGTAGCATTTACCGACAATAATGAAGACCGATTTCAAGGTAAGGATGATTCTGCAACATAATGCGCCAATCATAGCAATTCCTAACATCCAATTATAGTTCTCAAACTTGCTGGGCACAGTGTACTGCCAGGGCAATCTGCTCTACAGCCCAGATGGCACTCATCTTTTTTCGCCAGTCGGCAACAGAGTGACTGTGTTCAATCTGGTAGAGTATGTATTCTCACAATGTCCCTAGTCGACATATCATGGTTCGTAACTGACAATTCGCTCAGGAATAAATCTTACACCCTCCCCTTCGCTCATCGCAAAAACATTGCTCGTATCGGCCTTACACCCCGCGGCAACCTCCTCCTGTCCGTCGACGAAGATGGCCACGCGATCTTGACCAATGTCCCTCGAAGGATATCCATCTACCATTTCTCTTTCCGATCTTCTGTCACAGCGCTCTCGTTTTCTCCTTCTGGCCGCCATTTCGCCGTAGGACTTGGTCGCAAGATCGAGGTCTGGCATGTTCCTTCGACTCCCGATGCATCTGCCGAGGGCGAGCTCGAATTCGCTCCATTCGTTCGATACCACACCCATAATACAGGTCACTTCGACACCGTTAGCCATATTGAGTGGTCAAGCGACTCGCGATTCTTCCTCTCATCTTCCAAGGATCTCACGGCGCGGATATGGAGCTTGAATCCCGAAGAGGGCTTCACCCCAACAGTGCTTTCAGGCCACAAGCAAGCGGTTATCGGCGCTTGGTTCTCTGAGAACCAGGAGACCATCTACACTGTTAGCAAGGACGGCGCGGTCTTCGATTGGCAGTATGTCAAGCCTATTAACCATGTCGAAGACGAAGATAAGATGGAAGACGACGATGACGACTCAGATATGCGATGGCGCATTGTTCAAAGGCACTACTTCATGCAGGGAAGCTCTCATGTGCGATGTGCTGATTTCCACCCGGAGACGAACCTTTTGGTTGCTGGTTTCTCCAATGGTCTTTTCGGCTTATACGAGATGCCAGACTTCAACATGATTCATAAGCTGAGCATTTCTCAAAACGATATCGACTTTGTGACTATCAACAAGAGTGGCGAGTGGTTAGCATTTGGTGCCTCAAAACTTGGTCAACTGCTCGTGTGGGAGTGGCAGTCTGAGTCTTATATCCTCAAGCAGCAAGGCCATTTCGATGCGATGAACTCCCTTGTCTACTCTCCCGACGGCCAGCGCATCATCACTTGTGCCGATGACGGCAAAATCAAGGTCTGGGATATTCAGTCTGGATTCTGCATTGTCACTTTTACCGAGCATACGAGTGGCGTGACAGCCTGTGAGTTTGCGAAGAAGGGCAACGTGCTCTTCACAAGCAGTTTGGACGGATCCATTCGTGCTTGGGATCTGATCCGATACCGAAACTTCCGCACATTTACAGCACCTACAAGATTGTCCTTCTCCTGCATGGCGGTCGATCCCAGTGGTGAAGTTGTTGCTGCTGGTTCGCTCGATTCCTTCGACGTTCACATCTGGTCCGTCCAGACAGGTCAACTTCTTGACCAACTGTCCGGCCATGAAGGTCCTGTTTCGTCCTTAGCATTCACGCCCAACGGTGACTCTCTTATCAGTGGTTCTTGGGATCGCACAGCCCGTATCTGGTCCATCTTCAACCGAACACAAACGAGCGAACCCCTCCAGCTTCAGGCCGATGTTCTTGACATTGCTGTCCGACCTGACTCACTTCAACTAGCTATTTCGACACTGGACGGACAGTTGACCTTCTGGTCAGTAACAGACGCTGAGCAAACGTCTGGAGTTGATGGCCGAAGAGATGTCTCCGGTGGACGAAAGATCACAGATCGTCGAACCGCCGCAAACATGGCTGGCACGAAGAGCTTCAACAGTATCCGATATAGCACTGACGGCAGTTGCCTGTTGGCCGGTGGTAACAGTAAGTACATCTGCCTGTACTCGGTTACCACTATGGTGCTCCTGAAGAAGTTCACTGTCAGTGTGAACCTTTCTCTTTCTGGTACCCAAGAGTTCCTGAACAGCAAGCTCTTGACCGAAGCTGGCCCAGCTGGCGACCTTGATGACCAGGAGGCGTCGGATCGTGAAGATCGCGTGGATACATCGCTGCCAGGATCAAAACGCGGAGATCCTTCAGCGAGGAAGAAGGCACCTGAGGTGCGCGTGACTGGAATCGGTTTCTCACCCGCTGGCACTGCGTTCTGTGCTGCCTCGACAGAAGGTCTTCTGATCTACAGTCTTGATCAGGATATCCAGTTCGATCCGTTCGACTTGAACATGGAGATCACCCCCGCCTCGACATTGGCTGTCCTCGAGACGGAGCAAGACTACCTCAAGGCTCTGGTTATGGCTTTCCGTCTTAACGAATCAGGTCTTATCAAGCGTGTCTTCCAAGCCGTCCCCGCTCACGAAATTCCTCTTGTTGTCGCCAACCTACCCACGATCTACGTTTCTCGTCTCCTCCGATTTGTCGCCGCTCAAACTGAGGAGTCACCACACATCGAGTTCTGTCTTGTATGGATCAAGGCCATCGTCGACAAGCACGGAGCTTGGCTCTCTGCCAACCGTGCCAAGGCTGATATCGAGTTGAGAGTTGTGGCACGAGCTGTGGCCAAGATGCGGGACGAGGTCAGGAGACTTGCTGATGAGAACGTTTACATGGTTGATTATTTGTTGGGTCAAGCGCAAGAAAAGTCTGAAAAGAAGGATGTTAAGGCATTGGATAGTGGAAAAGATGTGGATGTGAAGCTTATGGCTGTTGATGGAGATGAGGCGTCTGATGCAGGATCTGATGAATGGATTGGCTTAGATTAGACTGATTAGACTGTAAATACGATTCATAATACCCATGCATATTATACAATTTCCTTCCTTTTGGGTATTTTACATCTTCGCCTTGGGAATCTCTTCCCATGCCTCGTCAAAGCCTGCAGATCTAACCCACATTGTACCTCCTTGACTATCGGCCTCTTCATTGGCATCCATCAACACATACACCGCCTTCAACCACTCATCATCTTTGATTCGCACCCACTCTTTATCCTGATAAGGCTTCGTCACTCGCTGCGCCAGCATAAGCGCTCTCGCCAACTTCACAGTATGTCCATCGTCCATAATTTTATGAATCCTTGGGAATAGATCCTCGGGTTTGTCCACCAGCTTATCGCCGTCCTTGGGCTTATATTCGCGGAGCAAATCCTTACGGAGAGCAGGTGAGCCGCGAGCGATGTACTGCAAGAGATCCATACGGATCTTGTTTTCGAGGAAACGTGTTTTGGTAGAAGCTGGAATCCAGGATTGCTTGTTGAGTGTGAGAAAGAAGGGTGTGGATGTTGTGTGATGCCTGTAACGGTTAGAAATCAACTTTGATAATTGAATGGGGTACTTGCATGAGGATAAAGTCAAACCTGGGACGATAAGGAGGATGGAAAGCAGCGCCTGAAGCTACAAATGCAGAATTATGCACCATCTCAGCCGTTCTCTCATCCAACTCGTTCTCCTCAACTCTCACCCTCGCCGCTAGGTTGATCATTTCTTCTTTTGCCCTTGCGAGAACACCATCGAAAACTCGATTCGAATCCTCCCAATGCGAGCTCTTCACAAGGGTTTCATCCTTTACAACATCCTCATAAAGACCTGGAATAGTTTTCATCTTGGGCGGCGCATCAGCACCGTCAGCTTTCTTAGCCGCCGATGAAAGAAACTCATGATAGTCGTCTCGATGAACAGCCGTCTGCGCAAGAGCAGCAGCAATAATCATAGGCTGCTCCCACTCCATCCCGTAAAGAAGCTGAATTAGCGGATGAAGGATGCCAGCAAAGATACGACTCTGCATATCGCGACCTCGCGCATCATCTTTGAAGAGATATTCCTTGAGAGTGTCTTGCCAGCCGATCCTCTCAATTTCGTCCTGGAAGAAGCGGAAGAAGGTGGCATAATTGCGGCCTTTGCCAAGATATTCGGACCAATCTGAGCCGTGCTCTAGTTTGTCAACGACATCGGATTTCGGTTTCATAGCCTTGAGCTGATATGTTTTGTTGGCATCGTAGGCTTTGTCTATGATCTCTGTTGAAGCGCCAGTGCCGTATAGGGTGAGAACTTGATGGACGAGCTGAGTACTGTTAGTGAGGTATTCAGTAAGAATCGACGACGAAATTTACATGGTCATGAAACCCTGACTCATTGAAAAAGACATGATGGTTCTGTATCATGTTAGCCTTGAGATACACAGATTGAAGTGAGTTGAATGTTGAATACCTCAAGATCCTTCTGAAGCAGGTCCGTCACTTTTGAAGCCTCATTCTGACCCTGCTTCAACTCTAATAACCCCGAGTTCTGGGACTCGACCTGAATCTTGAAAGGGGTAGCCATTGTTGAATATCTGTTAATCAGTATCGTGTTTCTTATAGTAGGTCTCGCAAAGACTCTTTGAGTTGTCCGAGCCAACATGAGGAGAATATGCCCGAGTTATATAGAAGAAAGCAGGTGACATGAAGTAACCTGTCCTCTTTATGTATGACAGTAACAAGGAGCGATACTCTGTGCCCTTTTGTGACGATGATATCATGTAAAAGATGAGCTGACAAATCTGGGATCCGTAACTGAACCTCTTAATGGTGTAGCTATGACCCTCTCGGATCTCGCACTTCAGAATTGCGCCGTAAGGATTCTCGACAAAGTCCGAGTTAGTAAGATTGGGACCACTATATGTAGTAGACGTGGTCTTATTGGTACTCACACCAAAAGAACTGCTGACTGCTAACATAGAAAGAGGAAGGAAGCTCTTAGTCGTTGATACCCCGGATTTGCAGCAACCTGACATCATTGAAGGCTGCTTGGTCCCACTTTTCTGACTAGTGAGAAGAAAGCTCTTTACTGCTGACATTCTTCATGTCTCACATCCATGTTTTGGTTGAATCAGATGAAGGCACATTGCATTTGGTGAATTCTTTCCATTTTAACCTTTTTAACTACCAATGATCTAACATAAACTGATCTGGTAAACCTATCCCATTTTTCTATACCGGTATCTCTTTTTTGTCATAAGTCTTCATATCTTCAGTATCTCATAGTTTAAGCTGTGAAGAATAATTAGTACATGTTAACATTAAGTATGAATGAGTAGTTCAAACTTACCCTTGGTGAGAGCGGGAGCCTCATCATCAGAGTCGTCCTCGTCCATCTCCTCGAACTCAAGGTCGCTGGGGATGTCGTCGGCCTCCTGAGCGTTGGCTGTTGGTTGTTAGAAATGGTTCATCTCATCATGCAAGATGGGAATACATACTGAAGTACTTGATGGCACCGGGCCAGAGGTCCTCGGCGATGAAGACAGCGAGGTCGTCGGCGGTAGGGAAGATCTCGTACTCGTACTCGTCCTCATCATCGTCGTCCTCATCCATGTCATCATCGTCATCCTCCTCAAACTTGCCAGCCTTGCGGTCGGCCCTCTTCTGCTCCTCAATCTTGCGGCCCTCCTCGGACTCCTCGGGGGTGACCTTGCGGCCACGGAAACCGAAGAAGCAGAAGAAGCTGACACCGCCCATGCCGGTCTCCTCCATGAGCTTGAGAAGCTTCTTGGAGTTCTCGGTCTCGCCGAGCTTCTGGCCAGCCTTCTCCTCGTCGTAGACCTTCTTGGCAAGGCTGAGCATGCCGTTGGTCAGGTCCTTGCCCTCCTTCCACTTGATGTCGACGGGCTCAGAGACGAGACCGGCCCAGCCGTCCTTGTGGAAGCGCCAGTAGAACTTCTTCTCGAGAACCTTGTCCTCAAACCATTCGTTCTCCTTGAACTCCCACTTGAGGGAGACGGAGCGTGGGTCGCCGTTGGGAAGCTCGAAGCGCTCAACAGTGAGGCCGGTCAGGGCGTTGAGAAGGAGCTCGGAGTCGCTGGGCTGGATGTACTCGTCAACCTCGGGAGGGGACTGCTCGAAAACGAGGGGCCAGAACTGGGGAATGTTGGCGATAACCTCAGCACGCTTGACGTAGAGGTCCTTGGTGAGCTTGTCCTGCTGACGGACTGTTTATTGTTAGCAACTGATTCAAGTACCTAGTACCAGAGTAACTTACTGATCTCGAGCTCAACATCCTCGAAGCTATCCTCAATAGCCTGGAGCTTCTCGTAGGTGATGAGAGCCTCCTTGAGCTGCTCGTCTTGCATATCTCCGGCAGACATTTTGAATGATGGGTCGAAAGACTCGGGACGCATATAATCAATCTCGAGTTAAAACTAGGAAGAGGAGGGGTATCTTGTAGTCGTAAAGCACAAAAAGGAAAGAGATTTGTATGAGGGAAGAGAGAAGAGAGGGAGGGAGGGACGGTGAAGGTGAGGAGTTTTATTTATTTACTTGTTTACTTGGGACTAAAGAGGCTACTACCCGCACCTAATCCAATTTAAAAAGAGAAAAATTTCATCCTGTCCCATCAAAAAGCTCCATGTGCTGCTTTGCCTCTTAGATTTGCTGTAAAAGCTCCTCAGCGGTGAAAATCAACATTTTTTTTAGGTGGGGTTGTGCTGATGTCATTGGTTCGCCTTCGAGCCCCGCGCTAGAGGACCCCTGCTTTTTTCACGGTCATTTTTTTGCCTCTGCAGGTCCCCTAAAAACGCTGCAGAAACGCGTGGCTTTAGTGGTCCAGGTGTCAATCATCTCCACTGTAAATGGAAGCTTTGTGTTTCTTTACAGGGGGGTGGACGGCCCACTGCAAGTTTTCTTAGGCGGGGTATCCTTGATGAAGGGACTTGTTTAATTGAATTGGATGAATCCATGCTTCTTTTTGGAGGGGAAGAAGACAGAAGCTTGGCTTTTCGTTAAGATCCGGCCGGAAGAATGAGTGAGACAACATAAATAACCGAGAGGCAAATCATGTTAATTATTCCAGACATTGTATTGGACATGTATGCTATTAGCGTCCTCCATGTGTATACATTCTGGGATCCTTCCTTCACCCATGCATGCTGTCAGGATACGAAATTGTCCGATGAAAGCTTGGACCAAGGAAGGTGTTCTCAAGCTCCGTGAACAACTTCACGAGGCAGGTACCAATGATAACAGTAAGATTTTACTGACCGTAAATGACCCATATAATCACTTGACCAGAGCAAGATCAAACGTTAGTACGCTATATTCATCGGAAACTAAAGATCGAAAAGTGTCTAATAAACAATGGGTTTTGGTCTAAACACCAAGCAGTGCATCGCAGCAAAGGAAAAGTGAATGAAGTTGTTCCCAAGATTAATCTTTTGTGATTAACAAACACCCTGAATAATCGTTTCGGAACACAATATGGCATCCTTTCCTTGTTGATACTCTGAATTGCGGGAGTCACATCTAGTAGTGCTGTAACTCGCAGTGCATATCTGAAAGAATCGCCTGCAATGGCGTTGTCACCAGACCATCAGAAAGCAATCAAGGTCCTGAATCCTACCTCTGATCTCTCCCTCAATTCATCTTCTGCAATTCTCTCCGCTGCAAAGCATACCACTACTCCTAACACATTCAACTGATGATAACCTCAACTCGATATCAACCAATATCATCCAATATGTCTAATCACTCTGCCGAATCCCTCCGACCGATCCCTCTGGAGGTGACAGTCTATGGTCCCTACAACGCCCTCAAAGCCGCCAACTTCGGCGCAAAGCGTCTCCTCCTCTGCCGCAAAGGCTCCGCTAGAGTTGGCGGCCTTACCCCTGAAGTCGAAGAGCTCGAGTATCTCAGAGACAAAGTCCACATCCCTATAAGCTGTGTTATCCGACCACGCACGGCCCCTGATGTCAGTAGTTCCGGCGAGTCTCACGATTACATCTACTCTGAAGAGGAGTTGATTGAGATGTGTGAGTCGATCCGGAAACTCAAGGAGACCGGCGTTATGAATCCTCTTCGTGGTGATTCTTTCGTCTTTGGATGCCTGAGACGATACCACGAAGGGAAGAACGCGGTTTCGAGAAGAAGAATCATTCTGGATGAATCTCAGTGTCATCGTCTCGTTCATGCAGCTAAGCCATACGGATCTGTCTTCAACCGCGCCTTTGACGACTTTGCCGAGCGAGGAAACTGGAAGGACATCATCTCTCAACTCTCTGATATAGGCTTCACGGGTGTCATGACTGCCGGAGGTTCAGGAAGATTCAACAGGCACGTAGAGCGTCTGGCAGCCATGTGTCATCATCTTCACGACATTCAACTCATCGTCGCTGGCGGTTTCCGCTGCCCCGAGATCAACAAGCTTCGCATGTATGCGCACAACTATAACATCCGCACAGTCTGGATCAACGGGGAATGTCTTCGTCCCAGGGAACACATAGATCCAGAGACTACTGAGATGAACAGCGTCATGGGGATGATTGATCTGCTCGGCCTTCAGACGACGGATTAGATGTCCACTCACGACATTGGCAAGCAGGTCTTTTACTAGCTGCAGATCGTTCAAAGTTCTATCAGAAGGGCTTCGGACTGCATGGCTAAGAAATACAAAGATTTTGTGGAATGGAAAGTTACGCATGATGATTTAGGAAGCATCTGAACAGTTTTGAAGTTTGCTATCTGTCTGGTGGGACCAAAAATGGAGAATTCAAGCCTGGGATGACAGGATGTTTATGATGAGGGCGCATGTGACTCATTTACTGAAGTCCTAGATAAAAGTTCAAGTGCGTCCAGCATGATAATATCAGGTATGGTGGACTCGACAGCCACGAACTGGCATGTCATTCTTCTTAACTTCAAGATGGACTCAGCTGTGTTTTAGAGATCTTTTGCTAAGTATGTAGCTGCGATACAGAATCAGATGTATGTGCTTGAGTAAGCAGATATTCTGATTCTCCTATTTCCCCTTCAGCTATGCTTGAATACTGCCATTAGAATTATTCTCCCTCATATAGCAACCTGCATGTTGGCCCAAGATCAGTCCAGAATAATAAATCATTCGTACATTCATGTCTTCACCCATCTATGCCATCGAAAACCTCTTCAGTAAATGGTTCTTCTGAAAGCGGTATTGATACCGCGCGGTGAGGCCTCAGACAATAGAACAAGCAAGCCCGACTCATGCCAAGAAAGAATATCGTAATGAGGCCAGCGAAGCCCCTGGCTTGGAGAATCTCCGAATTGAACATGTTCGTATGCTAGATGTGCCATCCTTTGACACACAATTCAAGGCCGTGTGGAGTGAATATACCAGCTCTCGAACGTAACGACAGACGAGATTTGCTAGCTTGCGTCGCAAAGCTGGCCAAGCAGCAAGCCAGCGTTTACTGCGATGTACGGAACGAGTCTAGAGTAGGCAGCAAGCTCCTCAGTACATCATGAAAGAACTGCTTCCTTCTACCTCGAGACGGTTGAAGGTATGGCGAAGAGTTGCTACATAGTGTCTTGATTGTGCGAGATCACGTTCCTTGCGTTCAAGTTGATTGTGGAGTTTCAAATACTCCTCAGTGATATGTGTGTTTTTCGCTTTCAGTTTGCGTACTTCCTCCTCAAGTGCCCTTTGCTTGGCCAGCAGGGAGGGGGGGGAATCTGTAATAGGACTTGTTTTGTAGCTGGTCACAAAGTTAACTTTTACAGCTGTTGATAGAGCACACCAGTGTGGCTCATCATCTACACAGGCCATGGTATTGTCTTTTGCAGGGAGCTGGGTTGTCCAACCTGGGTTGAAGGGAGAGCCCATTCTGGCCCCAATATGCACAACCCCTTGTCCTACATCAATATGGAACTGAGAATACTCTTTCAAGTATTCTATGTCGTCTTCGCTGAGTGGCTCGATGGCTTTCGACATGTCGCATAAGTCGTGGTCGGGTGAAAACAGACAGTGGATGTCGTCGTTGTAGTAGACTTCCTTGTACCAGTGATCGGGAAAGGCTAGGCGACTGTAACAAGCCTTTTTGCCATCAATTTCTGCTAGAACTGCAGGCATGATAGGTGGTCCTATAGACCAAATTGACCCGAGGTGCATCATTTCGTGTATCTCTGTCAGACTGAGCCCGTCGGCTGGCAAAAGGGGGCCACCAAGAGATGACCCGTCCTGCATGGCTGGGGTAAGAAGCGCAAAGGGTTCATTGGTAGAAAGCCTAAGCGTCGCAAACCTCTCTTCCCATCCAGCCCCTCGCACCCGGTATTCTTGTGATGCATTCAGATCATTTGCGTAGTTTGTGCTGATGAAATCATAAGGGTGCCCATAAGCACCCAGGCGGTAAAGCTCGTGATACTTGAGCCAAGTAGGAAAGTAGGCAATGAAGACGCCTAAATCGACAGGATTTATTGGAAATGGGCCTCTGATTGGCTCAGCTCTACGGTGGATGCAATCCTCTATCCAAAACCAAGTTTTAACAGCATGGATTATCTGCATTCTTGTGATGAAGGTGGTCGGGTTGTCCGCTTGATAATCGTCGGCAGCCTTCTAGACGTCCTCTGTTATCCTTTCACCGCCGTTCAACCTGAAAGCAGGAAGGGCAAAGAACTTGAAGACTCCCCATGAAGTGCGATGTTGCTTGATGAGATGGTCCTTCAAGGGAATACCCCTGCTGGATCGTGTCTGTTTGGAGGGGTAATTTTTGAATGCAATAGCGTCATCTAGAGGGTGATTTTCAAGGTGTGCCGTTGTTATGCCTTGTAGGGCAAGAGTTCGCCAGACCTTCCGCTCTTTTCGAGCTACCCGGCCCTTGTTGACTGCAGTTGTTGCGTCTCCCACGAGAAGGGAGGAATTGGTAAGGGTGATCTTGAAATCGTTGACTCTGTCCTCCTGGAATAGAGGAGCAAATGGCAAGATGCGCCATGGAGGAATTTCAGGGTTACTGGTGTGATGGGTTGGTAGGCCTTCTGGGTGGCACATTGCGCGGCATTGGAGCACGGGGCAAGGTACCAAACAAGCGACAGGATACCCATCCGGGGTCATTCCAACGATACGATGCTTTGAGAAGTCAACCTTTGTTGGGCCGGAAGCGCGGTTGCATGCTCGTTGAAGGAATGGTGCTACAACAAGGTCGGTTGGTGCTCGCGGCTTCGAGCATCGCGCCCCGAGGGGAAGATCGGAAATGTTGTAATTTTCCATATTTCCTCTACTCTTAGTGAAGGTGTATATGTAAGGAGAGAGGAAAATGGGAGGTGGAGGAAGGAGGAAGGAGAGGGGGCGAAGAGAGGGGCATCAGCGATCAAGTCAGTTCCTGCCTGCCTGCCTGCCTGCCTGCCTGCCTGCCTGCCTACTACCGGGCACACCTTGCACAGGGAAACGCTAGAAAGTTCACTTCAACATGTCACTTAATGGGGGTCTCTTCTCGTTTACTTGTTTCTCTCTATTACACCTCGCAGCACTTGCTTCTCTATCCTCTCTTTAAGTAAATATATACATCACTCAATCATCTCGTCGTAAAACCGCCACCACCTCTAATTATCATACTTTTTAGTAACCGTTCTTCTTGCCCTGAGCAAGACCAAGGCAGTTGGCAATCTTGTAAAAGACGTCAATGTTGCTGTATGTACCACCGAAGGTTTCCTGGCAAGGACCAAGAGCATAGACGGGGACATCAGTCAGAGAGTGGACACCCTGGCTGTTGTCGGTGCTGATGGTACCGTTGACAACGAAGCCATCAGGGGCATCCTCGGGGTTGGCGTAGTAGTCACCGTCCTTGAGCTCGACGGCGGGTGTGCGGGGCTTCTTGTGAACCTTGTAGTTCTCACGGTGGTCGGGCATAGCACCGACACCACCGGCGATGGCGTATCGGGGCTCCCAGTTGGTGGGGAAGTTGGCGCCGGTACCGTAGTTGATACCCTTGGCCTTCTTGGTGTACTGAGACTGGCCGGACTGCTCGTAGACACCAATGGCGCGGCGCTTTTCACGGTCGTCCTCCTGCTTGGAGAGGTACTCGGTGTCGGCAGAGCCCCAAACACTACAGTTGTTAGCAACTTGATATTATATGTATGATGGGGAAATAACTTACTCGAAACCGTGACCGTGGTCAGCAGAGACGATGACAAGGGTCTCGTCGAGAATGTCAAGCTTCTTGAGCTTCTCAATAGTAGCACGGACAGTGTCATCAAGCTCAAGAAGGTCGCCGAGAGCACGATCGTAGTCAAGAGCGTGCATCTGCTTGTCGATAGAGGCAGCCTCGGACATGAGGAAGAAACCCTTGTCCTTACCACGGGTGCTGAGGACGTCAATGGCCTTGAGGGTCATGTCCTTGAGACCGGGCAGGTCACCAGCAGCAGCCTGCGCACCAGTGGGGTCGTTCTTAAGGCTCTTGATGTTGTCGGTGTAAACGTTGCGGTCGAGCCAGACGGGAAGGTTGCTCTGGCAGAAGACACCGAGAGCACGCTTGCTCTTGTCAGCCTTGAGGAGAGAGGTCTTGTTGTGAGAGACAGTGTAGCCCTTCTTCTTGAACTCCTGGTAGTAGTCCTTGCCCTTGTAGGAACCCTTTCCAGCAATGAAGTTCTCAGCACCGCCACCGAAGAAAACATCGGGGCCCTCGTGCTTGGTCCAGCTGTAGTTGCTGTTTCCGTTAAGAGCCTGGTCGATCAAAGGACCGTACTGGCCTCGAAGACGGGTGTGACCAGTGAGAGCAATGGGAGTAGCGTCGGCGAGGTAAGCAGTAGAAACAGCACCCCAGGCACCACCCTATTAATGTTAGAATACGGATGGAACTCGATTTTGAAGAAGACTTACCCAAATACGCTTGAAGACCTCGACAATGGTCTCGACCTTGGGGTCATCAAAAGGATCAGGAGAAGAGTCGGCGTAGACACTGCATTCGTTAGCTCAAGCTCGTAGCATTCTCGAAGAGATTCTTACCCCATGGCGTTGACAGTGCTCTTGTGACCAGTGTACAGAGCAGAAGCAGAGTTGGCAGAGTCGGTGATGTAGCTGTCGATCGAGTGGGTCATCTGGTGACCGAGGACGGGAAACTCATCCAGCTTCATCAGAGTCTGGTACTTTCCGTTGATGCTCTTGTGTCCCAAGAGACGAGCGGCAGTGATCTATCATGCCAATTAGCTTCTGCAAGTCCTGCACTCCACAAGCAAACTTACCATGTTGGTGGTCATGCCATCACCAATGAAGAAGATGACGTTCTTGGCCTTTCGCTTAGGCTGGAGCGGGCGAACAGTCCACTCGGCAGTGGTCTTCTCGCCGTTGTAGTAGTGCAGAGTAACGGTGTACTTGCCGGGCTCGTTGAGGGAGATCTTGCGGTAGACCTTGGAGGCAACGTTGACAATGCTGGGCTTGTCCTCGTCCTCGGCAAAAAGGTCCTCGTACCAGTCGAACTTCCATGTCTCGACCTTGGGCTCCTTAAGGCCGAATGCCTTTGCAAAGTCCTTGGCCTTCTCGCCCTCCTTGGCAATGGTCACCTTGAACTTCTGGTCAGGCTTGCCATCGTGGGCAGCCTCAGAGCCGTTGACGGGAGCGTGAACCTCGACACGGAGATCGAAGAACTGGCCGGGGAGGAAGTCACTCTGGTCTGGGGGAAGAACGCAACCGAGCGTAGGACATGTGCCCAGACGCTGGTAGGTCTGCGCCGAGGCAGCAGCAATTGAGGCCGCGAAAACGGCAATGGCATTGAACTTGACCATTGCGACGAAGCTCAGTCCAGTTTCCGGGGATTGGAAGACGGAAGCTGGTGGTTGGATTAAAAGAGGCGAGCTGGTGCAGCTTGAGGGGAGCTCAGAAGTTTAAACTTAAGGTGAGGACAGCATACTTTATAACAAAGATTCGTCTCGGTGATACTCCCACGTGCATTGCTGCCGTTCGGAAGACAAGTTCCCTTCTAACTGGAACACCATGTCATGGATGAACAATGCTCTTTCCTCAGTGGGCCAAGCTGAGGAGGCTTTATGATGAACTGATCTTGGCCTAACGGCGCCTTGCATCTAGCCAATTGAGTTTTGGCAATGGCCAGGACAGCATCCAAGGCTGGTTTAGATCGACAGAACGGTGTTGCCTGTTCCATCGTGTTGGGATGAAAAAAGTGCAGCTGTACCGTTGCGTTACTGAAGGGATTGGCGCCTCATGATGGCGGATGATAGCACGTGTGTAAGTTGTACCAGGGCCGTTCCTTGCAAAAGGACCCTGCAACTAGTTCCGATGCTTGTCAACTTTGTTCTACTTATCATGGGCCAAGGGCGGGGGTAGACTCCCCATGGCGCAGGTGTTAGTCAAAACAGGTCAATCACACCTCATCATCCAGCCCAGGTGCCATGATGGTCGTTGTCGACATGAGCATCCCCGGTCCATGACCGATCCTTGGCTTACATCTCTTCCAAAGTAGTTGACCGAATGGGAACGCCACCCGGTTCATGATATCCCAGTCAAGCGAGACCACCAGCAGCTTCTCGACCTCGTCTACTTGCAGTTACCAACAGTATGATCCAAGGAGGACAGGGATCCTCGGCTGTGGCTTCATGAGAAGTTCAAATGCCGCCCGTGGGCGAATTGAGTATTCCTATTGGCTGTACAACCCCTGCTCCCGTAGCTCCACAGATCCCCGGATAGAAGAGCTTGGATCATAGCTTCTTCTTTCTGATCCAACTTTATACTAATAAGCTTGTTCTTTTTCGCTCAACTTGATCGGCCGTTCTTTAGTCGATTTCGAGTGCAATTTCCGGTGCTTGATTGATGTAGGTGGCGTGCGCCGTCTTAACCGCAGGTAACTTTTGTTGTCTATCATTTTGAATATTTCCACTACCTGACTTTTGTCCGGCGGGTTTTCGCATTCAAGTTCTGCTCAGTATTGTTAGTGAATTGTACTCTTCCAATTGCGCTGTCCTACCCGGAGCAATTGCGGGGCTCTTTTTCATCCTCGGTGAAAGCTGGATTATAAATTTGGCATGTTTTATTGCTAGTTTTAGTCGTCAGCAATATTCACCGGTACTAGAGAAAAGCAGTTGAAAGATTCGGCTTTTATTCGAAATTGACTATATGGTCGAAGAACGCATAACAAATGCGTACTGGGAATAATGCGTCGAATGCTCAGGTCTATATATAATGTTGAACGTTGGCTTCCACCGTTCCACCAGAACTTAACGAATATGAGAATCATAGCGTCAAGAAAGCACTGCTGCAGTTGACAAGCTCAATACGCAAACTCGCGCGTACGGCGTTGCTCTGTTATAGCCGGGAACATATACACCGGCTCGTTTCGATCATGATTTTCAGATCGATTCAGATCCAGATTGTAGTGATGTCTGATCAGCATGCAGTCAAAGGTGGACCGAGCCAGATCGCCGGAATACCCTCTTGACAGCGACCGTACCTGACATGCCATGGACGGATGGATACATTAGTTCGGTCACTTCTCCAGGCTCGGTGCAACCCCGTCGATGGGCAATGTACCCTCGACAGCTGCAAGAGGTTCTGCAATGGCCTCGGGGTGGGGACTGACGTCGACCGAATCATAGAGTTGCCAGCTGGGCTCGTTGATCTTAGTCTGCCCTGCAATGCTCTTGAAGTGGTAACCCCTGGCCCGAGGCCTAGTTCCGGTTCCAATGGGGACCTCCGGCTCATACACAGCCAAAAACTTCTTGTGTAGCTCCTCAAACTTCTCGGTGCTCTCGCTCAGAGCTGTTCGGACGCCGTCAAAGAACGCATTGAGAATGGCGTGGTTATGAATTTGAAGAAGGTTCCAGCCCAGCATCTCCTTAGCATTCAGTAAGTGCTTAATAAACGCCCGGTGATGCTTGGTGCAAGCGTAGCATTGACAGCCGTCCACTAAAGGCTGCAGGGATGTCGTATGCTCGTCGGACCACATATCGATACCCAAGGGTTGTATCTCGGACGACTCAGGGGGTGGAAAGGTGAATGATAGGGCAATACCTGCATCGGATGCGGTGTTTGCAAAAGGTACAGTGCATATATCAATACCAAGGGCAATCTGTCGCAGGAGATCTTGAGGAGTCTTGGAAGGTCCAAACGACAGCCGGGGCAGGTCTCCAAGGGAGGGGTAGTTGACCAGCTCAGGCACAATGTTGACATCGTACACAGCGAGACCAGAGAGTTTATCCCGAACGTCTTCGGCGAGATATCGCAAGTAGTCCCACTGTACAGGGTACTCGGCAGGGAGCACAGGAGCAAAGACAGAAACCCCCATTTCTTTTAGACGTCCCTGGGGGTCTGAAAGGTGAAAGAACTTGTCTACCCATTCTTCTGTCCTCTCAACCATACGAATCTGGCGTTTGGATGAGAGCTTAGTGCTGGTGTGGGACAGGTCAGCTGGAGGAATGGCGATATCTGGTTGAGTGAGCTCAATGAACTTGGCGTATTCAGGGATCGTGAGGTTGCGGAAACCGGTGGAGGTAAAGATACTAATGTGGTGAGCAGCATTTCCCACTGGTGCGGTGACCGCAGGGAATCTTCTTGGGCCAAGGATCAAGGCTCGATCTTTTGGGAAAGATGTGAAGCTTTGAAGGTTTCTCGGTGTTCCAGGTGGTAGTTGGAGTACAGGAGGTTGTGACTTCTCAAGAACTATATCCAGTCAGAACATGTCACCAGATCATTGTTTGCACCTCATACAATCCTCTATCGCTAGATAAGCTGCATCAAACGTTGTGTGCTTTGTGACATTGTCTGGTGTCAAGTGAGGGATGACTCCTCGTGAGGCAACAGCAAGATAGTTTGGTGTCTGCATTGTTCTACGTCCGCTAGCAAACGCCAGTCGTCCCAGACGAGCAACACCAGCTTCACCAACAGCGGGTCTTAGTAGCTCGAACATTGTGAGTGTCGATTCTTTTGATGTAGGTTGGGTCATCTTGACATGACAAAGTTTGGACAGAAAATGTGAACGAAGAAGGAGTCAAAGACC
This sequence comes from Fusarium scirpi, assembly GCA_004367495.1. Taxonomy (NCBI): domain Eukaryota; kingdom Fungi; phylum Ascomycota; class Sordariomycetes; order Hypocreales; family Nectriaceae; genus Fusarium; species Fusarium scirpi. The sequence continues at coordinate 32,491 of QHHJ01000183.1, read as the reverse complement.
AGCAGAAGGATCTGAGGGTGTAATGGCAGATCGAGAGTAAACAACAAAGTCTCTCGAGTAAGAATGAAAGATTTTTTGGGATACGGCCAAGTTATGGTTGTCTGTACATGCAGCGAAGCTGTTGGTGAGACTGCCCTTTGAGTATTTGCAGCAAGGATTAGTTGGATGTGGGCAGTAGGTGTGAGTCCGCACCTTTCACACTGTGATTGTTCTTCCGAGGATAAGCCGATGTAAGTCATATCGCACGGCAGGAAGGTTCTTGCTTGCTTGTTGGCGATTTAAATAAAAATGGTTTCTATATCAATACTAGTTTGATTATCTAGGTATATAAGTGATCTTTTTGTATGATCTTGCTTTGTTCTTGTTTGGAAGCAGTTATATGTTATTCATGCAGTCCGTTGGCCATCACAGTATGACACTTCCTAGTCCACGAATGTTTTCAGTATAAGTATGAAAAAGTGAATTCTAATGATAGGAGAGATGTGCCAATCCCATATCTGCGTTCTTTTGACCAAATCTTCATTCAAGAACAATCCGTATATTGGATGTCTTACTTCCACCTTCATCACCGACCAAATCATCATATGTTCTTCAGGGTAAGTGAACCTCGAGTAGAGTCATTCAATGCTAGCTGTCTTCAAAATGGAAAGCCTCTTTCTAGAACGGGTTGTTTCCCCTTACGTAGACTTGCGATGATAGGGCTCAAGATTCCTCTATTCTTCGTAGCTCTTCATTGTTGGATATATCCTGCATAGTATGTTAGCAAAACCCTGGCAGACAAAGGTTGTGGTTATTCCACTTTCGCTTCATTTATTATGATGCATGCAGATTGCACAATGGTGATTACTACGAGTAACACCAACACGATGTCTTTTGTATCGCTGTCTGCATCGACTATCTGTTAGTACAAATCTGAACATGGGAAACGCTGCGACTCACCATTCTTTCGGCGTGGGTAGTTGTAGTGCCTTTCGAGTAGTTGCTCAAAGCTTCGGTACAACTCTTTCTCAGCAAACAGGTGAGCAGAAGGGCGCATGGCCTTAGGGAGTTGACTGGGTCGATCCGTGGTTTTAAGTCCACTGTGGACTTTGCCAGTAGCGTTGGGAACTCCATAATGTTTCCCATGGATTTTACTAGTAGTGACGGGAGTTCCATAATGTTTCCTCAGAGGAGTTTTATTCTTCTTGTATGTCCCTGTTGTTTGAGCGTCTGGACTGGTATGTTGGGCTCTGATCTGATATCGTGCGAAATAGATCGGTGCAAATGATGCGCGCTGAGCTGGTAGGCGTAGAACCCCGATAAGAGGCGAAAGTGAAGTGATCCGGTTCTGGTGTAGTATCTTGGAGTTTTGGTCGAGCGCAATAGATCGCGCGACCTGAGAGACTCGAGATACTAGAGGACGCATGTTGGGCGTGTGGTTGAGAGCTCGAAGACGAGAGTAGAAAGTTGTTGTGACAAGACAAGACCGAGACTGGGATACCATGTCCTTTATAAGTCGAGGGAAATATCCGGAAGGTTTCGTGAGTTTGTTCGATTCACGAAACTTTCTAAAGACTGCTTCTTAATATCTTTGTGTGGTGAATAGGCAGTCAACCTTAATCTTGTTTCTGCCTCAACGGAAGTAAGTTCAGTCTTCAAGGTATAGTCAGGTATATTAGAAGGATCCGAGTGACCGAGAAAGAAAGCAACCTATAGTTCTCTTCTCAAGTTCTTTCCTATCTGTTCAACTTTCGCAAAACTATTTAAAGACTGAGTCACCCTTGCGGTCTCATCCTCAAGTCCATCACCATCACCGCCACCATATCGACACTGTCGTAGACATCTATAAGCCACCGTGCAAAATATGGCATCAATACTTTACAAGTTGTCCCGGGCTGGTAGTCGGGCTTTATCCTCACCTCGAATCATGACCTTCAGACGTACTCCGCCACCGCGACCAGCTCCCCATCCGCTCTGCCCAGTGAAGTATCAGATTCAGAGCAGGGCGATACCTCTATCCTCCGGGGGTCCTGACCCTGAACCACCATTCAATGATAATGACAGTAAGGAACTATCATTCTTTCTAGCTGCAATAGTCCTGTGCTAACATTTGACTACTTAGAGAAAATCATCGTATGCGGGACATTATTCTTCTTATTGCTATTATATAAGTCGAAAAAAGCAGTGTACCGCATTGTCGAATCTGACTCTCCTGAGGATCTTGATAACCTCTGTATATATCTCGGTTTACCTAAGTAGATACTGAGTTAGCGACCAGAGGATCCCTATCTTGGTCAGTTGGAGTCTAGACAAACTAGACAAGTGAGCAGAATTGCGTCGGTCGGCACTGGCTTCTGGAATGATTCATAAACTTTGACTCTATCTCTACAAAACATAACATGGCCTCAATGTTCTGATGAGTTGATGGAAGACTTGAAGTGGCTCTGCCACGAGAACTGTAATTGGCCTCAGAGCCTGTACCTGCTTCTTAGCGAATCTTTCGGGAACCATCTCCGGGCCGCAGGGCTGATGCTGAACCAATCATTTCATTAGAGCCTGAGTGACAGTGACAGTCAGAACCAGTGCTGCATCCATCCAGTGGAGGTAAGCAGGTACTACCTTCTGTACTGTATGTCGCATCAAGGCAATAAACAATGTCATCTAATGGCCGATGACAACCCTCTCATGATACCGTACATCTCCTGCTTCACTTCACTTCCATCTCTCACCTATCAATCAACATCAAGTGCGACACAGAAAAGATCCTTGCGAAACACGAAACCTCTGATCCCATTCCGATAAGGCGTATTCTTTCTCCACTTTACTGCTTCCTCCACCGAGTCTTCCGGCACCCCAGGAAGGCAAATTCGCCGAGCCGCCAAAGCCAATCCAATACGCAATTGATTAACTTTGTTACGTATCTCCCTCTCTCTTTCTTTCTCTTCCTTGTTCTTCGACAATGGTGAGCCATGAAGAGGAAGAATCTCAACCTCTAATGGCAGGACACGACCCCGTAGACGTCGACGTTGTGCCCGTCAGCGGCAGCAACAGCAATAGCGATACCGAGCACGACAGAAGAAATCGAGACAATGCGAATCATCCAGACGCACCTATAGAGTCTAATTCTCGCCTCGAAATCGACGATAGCGATCCTCCGACCCCGCTCTTTGTACAGGACGAGAGTTCATGGAAGCGATGGAAATGGGTTCCTTTTCCTGTTCGACAAGGCGTCAACTGGATCGCTAATTGGTCTCACGGTCCTACGAACCCCCAGCCCTATCGCATAAAGCCTTTCTTCGCGATCGTACAAGAATATCCTCTCTTTCTTGTAGAGCGCTTTTTGCCCAAAAGAAAACACCGTCTTTGGCTCGTATTTTTCTACCTCTCCATCTGGATCGTCACTTTTGCTCTGGTTAAGCGCCGGGACTCGGTCGCGAGTGAGATTGAAGGATGGGGTATGCCTCAGACCATCGGATGCGGCGTGACATACTGGGGTAGAGGGAACACGTGCGGTCTCGATGGAAGTGAATGCCGTCCCTTCAGCGGTAGCGGATTTCCCTTCAGATGCAGGGCCAACTGTGAGAGCTATCATGTTCTCAACCCTAGAGCGGTTGGGAATCAAGAAGTTATCTATGCGCCCATGGTTGTAGGTGGTCCTGGAACCAATGGATCTGACGAGGCGGTGTATCGTGGGGATTCGTTCGTCTGTGCAGCTGCTATTCATGCCGGTGTTATCTCCAACCAGAACGGTGGATGTGGTGTTGTCGAGATGATCGGTCGCGATCAAGAGTACGCTGCTTCCAAGCATCACGGAATCTCAAGCGTGGGGTTTAATTCTTACTTCCCCTTGTCTTTCCGCTTCGCGCCGGACGTAACATGTTCATCAAGCGATTCACGATGGGAACTATTAGCTGTTTCGACAGTCTTCTCGGGAGTTTTGTCTCTTTTCACCAATTCTCCAGCTCTGTTCTTCTTTTCTGTCTTTACGGGCCTCTTCTGGACTGTTGGGATGGCCCTTGACCCGCCTCCGCATACCTCAGTAGCGGCATTGTTCTCCAACTTGATCGGCAAATTTTTGCCTGCCATGTTCTGCGCATGGGTTATGTATGACAAGATGGGTGTCCGTCGTACCCTCCGTGGTCTCACAGCCCAGATCGAAAAGACGATCTTGTGGCTAGGCGGATGCTGGGTTGGAGCTATGGAGAACTACACGCTCAGCTTCATTCCCATCCAACGGCTAAACAAGCATGATCTGGACCAGCAACCCGGTGCTAGGGCTGCTCTGGCTGTTATCATTATTTTGCTCGCCGTGATCATTACCTCGCAGGTGTGGTTCTTCAGACAAGAAGGACGCCTGATAAAGTACCTCAAGCTTTATGCGCTTCTTGTGGCAGCTATCCTTATCTCACTTACCATTCCAGCACTCAGTCTACGTATCCACCACTATATCATTGCTCTTCTGCTTCTTCCCGGAACAAGCATGCAAACACGACCATCTTTGCTATACCAAGGTATCCTCGTTGGTCTATTCATTAGTGGTATCGCTCGGTGGGGTTTCGACCCTGTGCTACAAACATCCCTAGCCCTGCAAGGCGATGCTCAGAAGGGTTCACGGCTGCCCTCAATTCCAACGCCGGCCATCAACCTCGGCAACGGAACAGACGCTCTGTCAAACATCACGTTCAAATGGAACGAGCCACCGGCTCAGCTGTACGACGGTATCAGCATCCTCGTCAACGATGTGGAACGCTTCCGCACATATTTCAGCGATGTAGACTCAAAGCGTGAATTTGTCTGGAGCAGAAATAGCAGCTTGAATCTACCAGAGTACTTCCGCTTTGCATACATGGATGGAAGTGAGAGTGGAGATTACACAAAGGCTGGTATCTGGACATCAGACGGCGAGTGGACGAAAATGAAGCCCGGTCCGTCTCGGCGAAGCTTGGATAAAGATGAATTGGTTCAGCGAAAATGATTTGATGAATTTGTTTTACATGCGTGGATATATATAGAAAAGCACATATGATGTGCTTTTGGTTACTGTCATTTTCGATATTAGCGGTCCAGATAGATACCTAGATATCTCATGTCATGATTTGAGTCGACTGTGTCGGCTCCAGTAACCCCACTCTCGTCCGATCCGGCGCCGCGATATTGTGCTTCTTCCGTGATTGCGGGGATCTTTTAGCAATTCGGTAGTGTTTGCTGGTTATGTGAATCAGGCTTGTATTTTCCTGTTTGAAGTGTTTGTATGAGCAAACATTTCAGTTATTCCATGTGACGTTTCCTCATATCGAGTAACATTCAAGCCCCGCTCTTATATCATCTCCAATTCTCAACCTCTTAAACTCAACCTCAACACCATCACCAATACCAATACCAACACCAACACATATCACCATCACTCAAAACTCACAGCAACATGCCTCCTCGAGTACCTACAGAAGAGGACTTCGCTCCTCTTTCATCAACCCTGCCTCATACTCTTCACTTCCCCGATCCTCCCGAATCAACAACCACATTCCTCATTCTTTTCCACGGCCTCGGCGACCATGACGTCCCCTACGCAGGCTTCGCCAAAAACCTCAACCTCCCTGGCGTTCTCGGCATCTCAGTCCGCGGCACGTCTGTTCTCCCCGCTGCGCTGATGGGCACTGATGTCCCCGGTTACCACTGGGGTGATGATCTCACTGTTGATCCCAACACAGGAGATATCGCTGATGACTCTGGCTTCGAGAAGGCGCGCAAGTTGGTCATGGAGAAGCTGATCCAGGAGCTTCTTATTGAGAAATGTGGTTGGGAGATGAGAGATATCATGTTCTTTGGCTTTGGACAGGGTGGTTCGCTTGCGCTTGGTCTCGCAGCTTCTCTCGACACTACATCTCGCGTCACGGACGTCACAGAAGGAGAGAACACTACAGCACCCGGCAACAAGAAGTTCAAGGGAGTTGTATCCCTCGGTGGTCCGTTGCCTCAGTCGATGGTTTCTACCGTCACGAACCGTCGCAAGAGCCGCACAAGCGTGTTGGTGTGTCAGTTACTAGAGGAAGACGCTGTCGACGCAGTAAAGCGAGAGTTTGACGATGTCAAGGTTGTGCAGTGGAAGAGACGCCAGATGAGCATGCCGATCGACAGAGATGAGGTTCTGCCTCTGATGGAGTTCTTTGCCGATAAGCTTAGGCCTGAAGAATTTTAGATTGGTCCAGAAAAGTTATGCTGAACAATCCGACCTTGGAAGATATGGTATTGGGCACCAATCAGGACGTGAAGACGGATTATCAATTCATAAAGGGGTATCATATTATGTTCATATCCTGAAATAAAAGTACATTAAGCGAATCCTGCGTTCTTGTCTCGGCAGCCTGTTTGTAACATCTCAGCTAGAATATCCCATTTTGCTGACTGCACATCACTCGTAGCTCTGGCTACGCTGCGTAGACCACCGCATGCAAACCGCAAATGTCTATCAAAGTCGGACTTGATCTCCTTTAGCACAGTCATAAATGGCTTTCCCATTTTCAACGTCCTCAACTCATCCCTAGCATCATCTTCTTCGTCACTGCTATCGACAACGTATCTTGATTTCAACCCAGGCGTTCCAGGCGTTGGTGAGAGATTTCTGGTTGAGAGACGAGAGACATGTTGTATACGCTCTGCCTCTTTCGTCACGTTGACTGTTTGAGCTTGTTCGAGTCTGATGGCCAGGTCGAGCATGTCAAGAAAGCATTCTCTTATAAGAGTTAGTCTGCTTCCAAGACAAGCTTCATCAACGACCTGTTTTAAAAAGGCGGCATGAACAGAAATCATAGCATCCACATCATGCGCTTCGTGCATAGCATGTCTCATTTTGGCACAGTTTGGTGCCAGAACCAGTGTAGCAAGATAGGTCTGAAGTGTAGTGCAAAACCAGAGAACATTGTTTCGTAGCGAATAGTAAAGTGCTCGCTCGTCCCAATTTTCATTGTCTGCCCAGTAATTGTCGAGAATCTTGCGTTTGTGTAGGATGTATAGAGCTCTCTTCAGTTGCAAGAGCAGCACGAAGATGGCATCGTACTGTGCGTTGCTATCTTCGGATAGAATCATGCGGATCGGCCAGGCCAACCGATAGTTGACTCTTGTACTTGGCAGAGCCGCCTTGACAGAATCCCGCGCTGTAAGTACTGGTATCCTTAGTCCTGTAGGTTTGATGTATATGGACACTCTTGTCATATCGACAAGAGACGTGAATGCTTCTTGTGCCACACTAGTGAGGGTGTAGCGGTTGTGCCAGTTAGAATCTAACGTGTCCAGCTTTCCAAACAGGCTGCTGGTCCAAGCCTCCGTCGCAGCACCGTCAGACATAAAGTACAAACGCTCCATGGCCTCGAGAGCAGACCAGAGTCCGCACTCTTGAAAGAGTGTATTCCTTAGTGTTGTGGATGTTGTGTTGTATTTGGTTTGTAACCACCCGTCAAATGCAGAATCAAAGAGTTCCGAAAAGGGAGCAAGCTCAAGCCCTTTGGGACACAGAGTCTCGTAGTTCAACGGAGGTTCCTGCACCGCCCATTCTGAGCCCGAAGAGATCCAACGACCTAGTCTTTTGAGAACAACAATGTTCTTGCCAGCGTTGAAAATCTTGGCGGCTGCAGGCTGGAGAAAGTTGGGGGCATGTAACTTCCCATCAGTCGTTCGTCGAAGCCTAAACTGTTCGCGCCAGATCTTGCTAGGAGATACTTGACTCGGAGCTTCTGAGACGAAAAAGATCTTATCGCCGGGGACAAGCTTGCCCTCCTCCATCCATAGACGGATAGGACGAAGGTAGACATTGAAGCATTCAACAAAAATGCGCGCTAGAAACTCATAAATGTCCAGCTTGCCGGATAGTTGAGCCATGCTAGCGTCATCAAACAGAAGTTCGAGGTACCGAAATGTTCCTTGGTTCGGGATATTCTGTATCTGAGCGATAATATTTGAAAGTGAGTACAGCGGCTCAAGCGAGGTAGACAATTCTCCCTTGACAGAGAGCAAACTGACAACCACGTTGTTCTCGGGCGCAACAAGACGGGACTCTATTGCTGTTACCTTCCTCTCAAAATTGCTGAGTCGTTTAGCCACCGTATCCTGAAATACTTGAAGATGCGATGCTCGTTGTGGCTTTTCCACAAAACTGCGCAGAATAGCTAGCTGACGACCTGCTTCAGAGAAGTAGCTCAGAAGAGCTCTGTGAGTATCCCACTTTAGATGAGCCATCTGAAATGCAGGATCAACGACACCATTGGGTCCGAAAAGGGTCGTGTTTAGCCCTTGGAGCATGAACAAGACTTCCCGTACTATATGGAACTCCGTGACTGGGACTTTACGCGCTTGACCTGATGCATCTGTTGGTTTCTCAATTCTCCATTCTTGCGCTTCTCGAATTTCGTTGAGTTGATCGATGTCCTCAGGATGAATGATGAGATCTTCGGCTGTTCTTCCTAGTGCTGGTACTTCGGAAGGCTCAGTACTAGCATCCGACTCGCTTTTGGCATCGTCTTCGTAAAGCTCATCGTCAGAACTGTCAGTGTACTTAATCGTCTTCCATATCGCAGCATCGTCTTCCCATCCGTCTTCTTTGGCAATGTCTTCCCAGCGCAACTCAAGCTCTGAGTCTTTAGGGCCTGTCCCGAGTGCATCTAGATCACTCAATTTTGCGTAATAGGTTGGCTGATCTGAAAGCTCTAATATCAAATAGAGTATTTCAGGATGGAATTTGTCTGGTTTCTCGAGAAGTTGTTCCCGGCGTTCAATGAGGGCATCAGCAAGGGCATCTCGGCCATTAACGCGAAATCTTTCTTCTAGACCATCGAGTTGATGCTCGACTTCGAATTGATTTGTGCGTAGATATGGATGTGATTTTAGTCTCTGCAAGCTAGAGTTGTAGAGAGACTTGAATCGAGGGTTCGTCTGTAATATCATGAGTTTGAGATCGAGAGTTGCTGGTAATAGACATCATCATACCTGAGCTGATGAACCAGTCACGGCCTCAACGAGCTCTCCAGTGAGAGGACCCAGCCTTGCAGCAAACGACATGACTCCCTCTCATGTCTTTCGCATTATCATGCCAAATGGCGGTTGTATCATGACTTGTTCAAGATGATTTGGTGGGGGTTTTCAGTGGTTCAGTGGTTGATGGCGCGTCAGTCGCGTCTAGACAGGGTCCAAGCTCCACTACAATCGTTGGCAGCTCTTATCGGATTGGATCTGATTGGCTTATCTGCTGTGACATCAACCTCAATCATTTGAAACCCCTTTCATCATCCCCTCGAGACTCGATTAATTCTTCCAATTCGGAGACGATTTGCTGTATGAGAACTAAATACATCATTTGGTCTATCGTATAGTTCAGTATCATCTATCTCATGGATAGTTGAGCCCCCAATTCTCTCTCTTTTTGGCTTCAGAGCAACCCCGGTATTTTTCTTGCGCCCATCTTCCATTCACAACATGACGGTTGCGCGACCAGTTCGGGCGTTGATCGCCGTTGGATGCATCGTTTGGTGTTTTTTTCTATGGCAAATATTTGCTCCTTCATGGGGTCTAAGAGGTCCCGGCGATCGATACTCCAATTTTGAACGGGACCCCATGTTAGATCGTGAGTCGCAAAAATGTTGTGCATTGCATTAGTCCATTGCTAACGACGAGGGATCTGTAGCTACCGACGAACCAGAAGGAAAATTACATCGAACGAGTCCGAGATATGCCCCCGATGCGAAAGACAGCGAGCGCATCGATGCTACGCTATTAGCCCTTGTAAGGAACGAGGAGGTGGATGCTATGGTTGCGTCGATGCGTGACCTCGAAAGGACATGGAACTCCAAATTCAACTATCCCTGGACATTCTTTAACGACAAGCCATTCACGGAGGAGTTCAAGAGAAAGACGAGAGCGGCGACGAAGGCAAAGGTCAACTATGGTAGGGTATTCGCTACAAGAGAGCAGGATATATACTGATTTTGCGACCAGAAATTATCCCCGACGAACATTGGGAGATGCCCTCTTGGATAGACCAACAAGTCTTTGAAGAGTCAGCCAAGGTTCTAGAGAAGAATGGAGTTCAATACGCAAGCAAGATCTCATACCATCAAATGTGTCGATGGAATAGTGGTCTCTTCTACAAGCATCCAGCTCTTAAGGACACTCGCTACTACTGGCGCGTGGAACCAAACGTACACTTCTTCTGCGATGTCGACTACGACGTCTTCCGTTACATGCACGACAACAATAAGACATATGGCTTCACGATCAACCTCTACGACGACCCCAAGACTCTGCCTTCATTGTGGCCCGAGACAGTCAAGTTTCTAGCTCAGCACCCAAACTACATCAACAAGAATAGTGCTATTGACTGGGTCACCGATGACATTCGCCGACCGCAAACAAACAGAAAGGCTCAGGGGTACTCGACTTGCCATTTCTGGAGCAATTTTGAGATTGGAGATATGGAGTTTTGGCGGAGTAAGACTTACGAGGACTACTTCAACCACCTTGACAAGGCAGGTGGTTTCTTTTACGAACGATGGGGTGATGCACCGGTTCACAGTATTGCTCTTGGTCTATTCGAAGACCAGAGCAAGATTCATTGGTAAGTCCCTTGTCATTCTCCAACAACACTAGACTAACGAAAACAGGTTCCGCGATATCGGATACCAGCATATCCCCTTCTTTAACTGTCCCAACTCGCCAAAGTGCAAAGGTTGCGTTACTGGTCGTCTCACAGATGGTGAAGCTTGGCTACATCGAGAAGACTGTCGACCCAACTGGTTCAAGTATGTTGGTATGGGCTAAAGAACGAGCATACAACATTGTCCGAGAACATTTTATGCATAGAAAGGGATACGAGCTTTTGGGTTATGGCAGTTTGGGTCCCGGTTTTGGCGCTGGTGGGAAGCGATCAATGTTCAAGCAAGCTGTATGGAGTATCATGATGACAATGTCTTGTCTGTGTACGAATTGGAAAACGCCCTTGATGATGATGTAGCCTTTTATTTCAGAAATAGACAAAGCCATATATGCACGGCGTTGCTTCATTGTTCAAAGTGATGGGTATAACTGGTATCTACAACGCTCCGTAGACCGTCACCACGCCTGATGTTCCACCTACGCAAAACTGATCTCCCCAGCCATCTTCTCTCCACGCCATACAACTGACGACGTTACTCCTCGTTTTCTCCTTCCCATCGCGACCGACAGCTTTCTTCTTAGGTTCAAAGCCCTGCGGTCCCCAAGGAACAGTCACCTTGGCCGCCAGTTTTCCTGTCAACAAGTCCCATGCCCAGATCCTCCCTTGACCGTTAGATGCGGCTTCACCAGACATGGCATCACCAACCATGACATACTTCTCCTTGCCGCCCAGCAGTGCTTGCAACTTGACATCCTCGTTCTTCCACGCTGGGTCGGTGTATGCTCTTAGACAAGAGCCGTTGTCACGATCCATGAGACGTAGCTTGTTGTCCAGACTGCCCACTAGCATAGCACGTCCATCGCGTGTGAGACTGAGACTGGTGACAGGCGCACCGATAACATCTGTGGTGACCTTTCCCATGCGGATATCATAGCTGCGGACGCGACCATCGACGCTTCCTGCGAGAACTTCAGGTCCTCGGACTGCAAGACACGTCACAGCATCGCTCGCCTCTTCAAACACTTGTATGGGCTTGAAACTGCTGCTCTTTGTATCCCACAGCCTAACACTGGTATCAAACCCGCCACTCACAATGATGGAATCGCCTTCACCAGCAAAGCTCACACAGTTGATCCGAGAAGAATGACCATGAACATTACCACCGAATCGCTTGGTAGTGACAGCCGTGCTCACATCCCAGAGGAACACGCTGCGGTCACCGCCAGCCGACACAAAGCGCTCATTATCAGCCGCAACGGAAAGACTCAAGACTTCATAGCCATGTGCAGAGTATGTCTGAATGAGACGACCCTGAGGGACGCTGTGGCGATCTTCCCCCGGGGCAGATGTACTGGGGAATGGGTTGTAAAGGCGGATGGCTCGGTCCGCTGAGCCGGAGAGGATGTAGGTGCCTGGAGAGGCGGAGTATGCAAGGGCATGGACCGGGCCTTTGAGTTTTTATTTGTTAGTTTCCTTGGTTGTTGGTCATGTCAGACAGACATTGGGTTGGGTATCAGCGCGGCATATGCCTCGAGTTGGTAGGTGAGTTGGGAAATGAAAGGGAATGAGATGAAGTGACATGACATGATATGATTTTACTTGAAAGAGCAAGACGCCACGCCTGAAAGACCAAGTGAAAGATGAGGTAAGAGTAAGACGAACAAGGAAATGGATCAAGGGGGTGAGACGTTACCATTGGCGCCCAAAAGATGAGCAGAAGGTTTATCGGGAAAACCCATATCGAGAAGTTGTCATGTCATTCTCACTGTAGGTATTCAGTGTATGTATCATGAGAAGCCTAGAGACGAAGCAGAGACGAAGCTCTGACGTTTCCGCGGCAGAGCTTGTTTCCAAGGTATTACCTAATCAGGCTAGTTGCATATCCGCGTATAAGGCTCTGATCTAAACCAAAGAGGGACAGTACCAGTGTCAGTGTCACTTAGTACTAAATACACTCCCCCTCCCTCTCAACTCGACAATCATGCCCGTTGTGTTTAAAAAAAGGTCACTGCAGTGTAACCCTCAACATGCACATGCAAAGTCATGATGCACATGTAAGGTTATTAATGTAGGAAAAAGTAAATGCACCAAGTACCGAGAAACAAAAGCAATTTGGTGTCGGCCTGTATCCGATTGGTATAGTTCCTAACTGAGAGCATAAGCTGCATACAACAAAATAGGGCCTCTGTTGGTTGCTGGGTTTTCGTTTAGGCATCAAGTAAGAGAGACAGCACAAAGTCCATTCTTTATGAGTCTATCAAGAGGTATAGTATCGCATCAGAGTCTATGAGTAGCAAATATGTCTGATCCTCCATCACCGCCTCCTCTTCCACCTCTGAAGCCATCACAACACTCCCACACAATCAATCCTCCTCCAACTCCTAACCCCCCGGTAAATCATAACCGAGATTCGCTTCCCTTCAACCCAACAACATACTTCTTCTACGGGACCCTTACCAATCCTTCCATTCTCGCCCACATCCTCTGCCTACCATCCCAGCCGACCCTCCATCAGGCTTCGCTCACCGGCTACGCCCTGGCCTCCTGGGGCCAATACCGCGCTCTTGTTCTTGGCTCGTCATCTTCTGTTGTCTCTGGCTTCGCATATGAGGTTCAGACTCAAGACCATGAGCTCGCACTTGCGAGATACGAGACCAGCGCCTACAAAGCTGTGCCATGTTCGATCAGATTAGTCAACGCTGATGGAAAAGTAACCACTGAGGTGAGCGGAAAGACATTCGTCTATGCGGGTGATCCAAAGGCATTGGAACAAGGCACCTTTGACAGAAAACTGTGGGAGTATCAAATGGGTATAAGTCTGCCTGCGGCATGGAAAAGCGACATGTCATGGGATCGCCATCACGCCGCAGACTAAACCAGGTATCGATACCTACTGGAGCTTTGTTCCCGGGCTTCGATACTGGAACCGTGATAGAGTAGACAAACATTCACATTGCATCACTCATTAAGCATTGCAGTTGAAATCTTCTTGTCTTCAAGCCCAACAAAATGTAGGGCGTCAATATATTTTAACAGACTTTGGTGCGGCCCAGATGCCTCGTATGCTGGTCATCCTCATGTGCCTGGCTGGCTTCAGAACACTAACTTACGCCCCGTCAAAGGTAAGAAAGACCTTGACTTTGGGGCCAGACGCCGGAACTCCTCCCTGTATGTGCAGATGGAGATGTATCATACATGAATAGGATAAAAACAATCAATGCATCGCTGTCCCCAATAAACAATGGGCAGGCCTTTGAATCGACGACCTGCCATATACATGCTAATGACAACTCCATATACTCCGATGCTGATGACAAACCACCATGACTGCAGCGCCGAGAAATGCAACAAATGCAGATAATAGAAATAACACAATGTCCTTCAAGTGCCCAAACAGATGTCATATGGCCAGTGCCATTCCACGCGATACAATGCCTTGTGATGCAGTTCGCTGAATCGATTCATCGATTTAAAAAAGTGTAGAGTAAATGGTATCCATATCCTTAGGATACAGCTTCTCCATCGGGCTGTTGATTTGCCAGCGAAGAACCTTTTCGTCTTCACGCCCTTCGGAGCTGTAGAAGACACGGTAGCCTTCGACTGGGCTGACCGGCTGGCTGCCACGGTCTCGTATGCGGTGCAGCATTCCAATGCGGCCATCAATTAACTCCTGTGCACCTCGCACGTTGTCCCAGATGGCAAACATGGCCTGAACGACACCTTGAACCATGTGCACGTTCTCGATGATGTCGCTAACATGAGACAGACGCCCACTGGCTGTGAAAACATCGACAGCTTCGGTCAGCACCATTGCAAGAACTGGTGCCGGGGCGCTCAAGACTGTCTGGCCACCACGGTGGAGTCGCACGAGTGCCTTGGCCATGTCCAAGACCTGGGTTGCATGCTCGTAGCATGTCTGAATGTGAAGAGAAGCAGTCTGAGGTGAGGAACGCCCAGCCGCGAGAGTGTGGCGGTTGAGCTTGATCATGGCGTGGTTATATAAGAGATGCATGGTCAGGAAAGGACCGAGTTCTCCTGCCAGTGCTGCGGACTCGAGGTTTGATGCGGTGAAAGCAAGGCGAGAAGGCAAGGCGTTACGCCATTCCTGGATACGCTTGAGGATTCTTTGGGACGAGTCCAAATCCGTTTCCATCCAGTTCGCACGTCGAGCCATTCTGTAGATCCGACACACGTCGCTGGACCACAGATGGACCATCTCAACCAGATATGCCGAAATACCCAGCTCGCGATCACGCGAAGTTGTGAAACTCGAGACGTAGGGGTTGAAGATTGGGGCGTATCCATCCATTTCACGCTCGAAGCTGTGTGAGTCTGCAGGTAAGCGGGTATAGATGTCTTCAGCGTTGATCATGGAGAGGCGATCAGGAAAGCGACCATCAAGTCGCTCCAGCATGTAAAGAGACCAGAAGGTTCGTCTCCTAGCTTCACAGTACCCTGCCTTGTTCATACCAAACGGGAAAGATGAGAGACCAGCCTCCCTCGACTCTTCGATCTCGGCGTGAAGCTTCAGGCAAGCGGCTGTTGCGACAGCTGCAGAGATCATCTCACTAGCCTCAGTTGAGCGAGAGATGGAGATGTAGTAGAGAGCGAGCAGAATCCTTGTCTGGACCAACTGAATGCAGTTAGATGTAGTAGACTTTTGTGCGTAGTGAGCAACAGAAGCATATTCGAAAGCGATTGCCTTGGGTCCTCCAGATAGAGCAACACCCACAGCAAGAATGCTGTACAGAATCATCAAGTCCTCGGGGGACTTTCGGTGTCCCGGGTTCATAACCCATGTCTTGAAAACGTTCTCGGGAATGAAGCGCACAATCATGGTGCTATCGAGGTGAACAAAGAAATGCGAGATCACTGAGCGGATAGACTGCGGGTCAGACAAACATGGGTCAGTCCTCCAGGCTTGGCTAAGGACGTCTTCGGAGATTCGAGGGAGCTCAAGGGCCGGTGGCTGGATGGGCAACTGAGGAGGTCTCGGGGGCTCAGCAGGGGGCATTGGGTGCATTTGCTCGCCCATCGCAACGTAGCTATCATAGCCCACTCGAAGCCTCTTGTGAGAGCCAGTGTCGGGTGAAGATGGACGCAGGGTGGTGCGCGGAGATACTGGCGAGCTGTTCTCACTATGAGGAGGTCTTGATGGTCCATCCAGGTTCCTGACATCGTCAAGCTCAGCCGGTGGCGTTGAAGGAGAGGTGTTATGTCCTCCTCGAGGTCTGTGAAGAGTAAGCAAGGCTGATGTCGAAGTTGATCTACTAACACTTACGCATTCTTGAATTTGCATATTCTGCCAAACTTCTCACACTGAACACAGCGGGGGTAGTCAGGATCACATTTGATCTTCTTTTCGCGACATGTTACGCAAGCGATTGCGAGTCGTTTCCTGGGCTTGCCAGCCTTGGTAACACCCCAATGGGCATTAACTGCCTCTCCATCGATCACTGTTTTGCAATGGCTACCATCGTCATAGAAGTAGCACATTCCCTCTCCAGGTACCTCGGTGGCCCTTACAAATCGAGGAAGAAAGTGTGTTCCGGTCCAAATCTTAGGACCCAGCCCATCCTTTGACGGGATACCCTCAGTTGCCGTAGTGCTAGGTGTTGGTGGTGGGATCGGGGCTCCTTGGGGTGACCGTTGGCCGTTGTAATCGGGAACCACACGCTCCTTGTTGTCGGGGAATTGAAGTCGAAACTGATCTTGGGGTGGTCGGAAAGATCCATCTCGAGATCCCAAAGAGTACTCTGGTCGGTTTTCCTGGTGTACTGACCACCTACCAGACTGTCCTTCAGCGATGGACTCCTGGCGAGAGTGCTCTCCATCACGGTACCTGGGCGATGCTGAGCCAGAGTAAGATCGAGGTAGAGCATGCAGTGACTGTCGGTCTGCTTCGAACTTATTGTCGTAGCTTCTAGGCTGTGTTATAGAAGGTGACAATGTCTGAGGGAAGTAAGATGCCGAATGGTGCCTGTCGCCCGATGGTGCACGGGTGCGCTCTCGAGGCGTTGTAGTAGAATAAGTATTGGTATGTTCGGAAAGAGGTGAGTGTGCTGGTCGACCAGCGGCTGGGGGTCCAAAGATACTGCTTAATGAAGGAAGTTGTTGTCGAGGAGCAGCTTGTGTAGCCGACTCTGGCCTTGTTTGCTCTCCATTCATCTTCTGATCTGTGGGCATGTCTGTCATCAGAGACTTATCATAGTTGTTCATGGAAGGTGAGGTAGGCGCAGGCGAGATCCAAGGTCGATCCGCGGATGATGTTGAGTTAGTAGAGTAAGATGATGCGCCTGGGCTCTCCAATTCTGGAGGGGTATTTGGGAAAACCAAACGGGGACGAGAATCTATGCTAGGTAGGACACCCATTGAAATAACTACTCGATATGACTCGAGTGGCAGCAAAATAGCATAACTGGGGTTCGAAGGAATACGGCTGTGGAACAAAACTTTTGAGGTCAATCAAGGCAAACGACACACAGCGGCTGGTGGGGGAAGCCAGCAATTATCTATCCTTCTCGGATCGGATACAATAATTACACCAGCGGCGCGGCTCTTTTGGGGCCAGTGTTGCTAAGACAGGCCACCGTAAAAGACGCGGTGGTACCCTAATACGGATAGTTCAGGACCAGGAACAAGCTGGTCCAGGAAGGGGAAAGGAGGGGATGTACCAATCCTAACACGACCCAAGCTGTCGGGAAGGTTGGGCGTGTACTGTACGGTAATGCGATGGTTCAAGCTCGGAGAAGAATGACACAGTCCACGCCTGATTTGGAAAGCTCATTCGAGTTTCAACTTTCGAGCGTGTAGATAAAAGCATACAGTAGAGCCAGGGCACAATGATGAGCAAATGAAATCTCTCGGAGACTTTTCGAAATATGCACTGACTGTCTGACTTCCATGGCTGGCGATAGTCGTGAACCGCTTCACTAACATAACAACCGAAGCGCCTCCGCGTGGGAGCAGCGTGGGCGTGCACACAACTGCCAGGCGTGGCTGTGGCCGTGGCTCTATACTAGATTTGCGACAAGACGGATCAAAGAAGGTCCAACGGAGACGTGCATCCCCGGTCCCAGTCTCTGATATCCCAGTCCCCCAATCCCGCCACGCAGAATGGCAGTCCCGGCGCCGTCACCCGCACGTGTGGTGTGTGCTGTAGAATATCTTTGGCCTTATTTGCATGGGACACGACGGGCCTGGGCTATGACTTGCGGATACTAGTGCAGATGTTGAGCGATGCCAGGTCACTGGCCATCGACCCCAGCAGCGTTGCGGGTACATCATGGCGTGGGAACCAACCCAACGGCTCTCATTGTACATACTCCTCCCTGGTAGAGAGTAACCCGTACGGTGCAATGCAGTACGGCCTATGTATGTAGGTATGTTGCAGCACCGGTGCTTGATGATGATCCTCTATGCAGACTCTGGACGTTCACAGGGCCCAGGGGGCATGTATTGCCGGGCACCGGGGGACGGGGCCGGGTGGGCGTGGCAGCCCAGAGCCTGGGTCTGGGTCTGGGGTGTGGTGTGTGGCTGAGGAGATGATGACTGACGGCTGATGGCTCCCCACAGCCTAGGATGCCAGACGCCGGCGTTGCGGCAGGCGACCAGCGGGTTGTGGGATGACTCCAGAAAGCCGCGCGCGACGACGGGACGGCGACAGACTAGACAAGACAATCTCCAAAAATGGGGGCACTGACTGTCATGATTCAGCCCAGAATGCTCCATTACAAGAGTCAGGTAACAGCCAGCCTATCTACCAAAGAGTGGCGCTTTGCATCAGCCATAGATCCCTGATTCAGATTTGGAGACAAAGCGTCCCAGGTCAGCAACAGTTGAGTATGTAATAACATCAGTCAAGACAATGTCAAGCCAGTCTGAGCGACAGCCAGACTGGAAAACACCTTCCTCCCTTGGTAAAAAGAGTCGAGACGGTTGATTAGAGAATAATCCCAGGGTCCTCCACGAGTAGAGATTATCAACACTTCGAGAAAAGACGACTTTGTAGGGGCGGCCGCCCGCCGCCTGTAGCCGCGCTTAAACGCTTAGAACACTTTCTCGAACAAGACAAGTATCGAACCTTTTCCCTCTAGATTGCGCGACGCAAACCATACCTAGTCAAGAGCCGTTGGTCTTGGCACCATGAAGAATGTCCTCAACTCGGGTGGCGTATGTGCAAAGACTTTAATTGCTGGGGTGCTGTGGCGTTCTCGGCAGAAGTGTTGGACCATGTCACACAGACACATGCCTCCTGTCAGCAAGTGCTTCTGCTTCACCTTGACCATCCATGTACCGGCAGGCAACTGACAGTAATATCGCCAAACAAAGTCGTTGCGAGGATTCGGACTTGTCGCAAGACCAAATTAGGATATGCGAAAACGCTGCACAGGAAATGCGACTATAATTCAGTCCAAGCGACCCTACTGAGTTGGTCATCAATCTCTCAGCAGATGGGTCCATACTAAAATGGATCGTTTGAGGGATGTGTGGCCACTATCAAGAATAGAATGAGGGTCTATTATCAAAGTAGAAATGCTTGCGACACTGGGCGTTTTTGGAAAGGGGAAGTACCGTGGATATGACGCATGGTTTAATAAGCTCGACGGCAGAGGCTTTTTCGATGCATTTCTTGTCGCTTGCCCAGGGCTGCGCCAAGCGAGACGGCACGCAATGGCCTCTGTCGTCTCTACTCAGGGCCACTATCAGCTGAGGCAGTCCTTAAATCGGCAAACAAACGGCGACGCATTGACCTCGGACACTTTATTTCAACTCAATATCCCGGCGGCACTGTCGTAAATCCAAACGCGGCGTCCTTTAGTGCCTTCGACTGGCCTGACGTGCCTGTAGATTGGGAGTAAAATACCAAATGTTTGAGCACCAAATCGCAATCTTTGATGTATCCTCGTCACAAGAGCCTGACTGACGATAATGCTCGGCTAGTGGGCATTCGAAAGTCATGTAGATGCAGGATCGCTGATTAGGGGTGCGATATGTGGATTGTAATACCACTGACGTTGGTAAGACGTTCAAAAAGAGTAACAAGTGTTGGCTCCGCTGAGTAGAACAAAATGAATCCTGTATCCGACGGGTTCTTTACCCGAATCATGTGCTGAGCAGAGCTGGACGTTTGACACGCAGGCATAAACTGTTGACCAAGTGCATCACCCAGCCTCATTTTGTGTAGGCCTTTATGGCAGAATAATATAAGGATGCTGAGCGTGCTGAATAGTGCAAGCTCCTAGTGCGTAGATGATCTATTGCCCCAGATTCGCAGGGCTGGAAGGCCAAGCTCACCAGCCAGAAGCTTGAATTAATATGATTGTTGTCATTTTTAACACCATACTTGACGAGACGCTCGGCATACCCAATCGAGGGATCCATCCTGAGATAACGCCAGCAAAGATAGTATTGCCAAGTCTTGTAATACGGGGCTCAGAGCTCTTCACACTCGACACTACCGAATTTGGCAAGCTGCATGTTCGGCTACCAGGTCGGAAAACGGTGAGCTGGGGTTGGAGTCCGAGGCGTCAGGACACATAGCCTAGGTGACACAAGCATCTTCCCATGCTGGTTTACCGTTGGGGGCGTCATAGAGCAAGCTGCCGTTGCGAAAGCATAGCACATTTTATGTCTGAATCCCTTCTGTACAAGAAACAAAAGCTGGAGGGTTCCATTCAGCAACATGATGTTTTGCGTCTACCCCTCATGCGCGGTTATTTTTTCTCGGGAGGCTGCCAAAGCTCACGTCGATCTCCAGGGCGGGACGATAAACTTTGTCGTAGCGGGTTTGCAGAGCCTCTACGCTACTGTGGCACCGTGGTCCTATCGAGACCTTCCTGGGGAGATTTGCTTCTCGCGCAGTGCCGGCCATTGACCCTAGATCGTTGGTCCCCGGATCCACGGTATGACGTCTTGGCTGCGTGCGGCACATGGTTCCAAAAGGGGAGTGGCATGTCACGGCAGTCGTACGATCTTTTGGCGCTAAATCTTGACCGACGCCTCATCGTTTCGCCGTCATTCCAATCAGTGGTGGAGTGGCGTAGCTTCGGGTATAGGTAGGCGTTCAGATGTGCTGGTCATTCCGGAAATTCCCAGGAGGATCTTGATATTGCCGTTAGCCTTGCCGTAGTGACTGTGATGAGTGTGATTGGACCTATGGACGGTACGTTGTTAGCTCAGAGGCCCAAACGCGGGCACACGAAGTAATTGTTCGCCGAAGCAGAATGGGGAAAAGAGATAGGGGAAGAATGAGTAAGCAATGACGAACTGGACCCGAGAGAACGGATCGCTCCACTCCGATAGTCCCCCTCAGCGGAAATACAAGACGTGTTTGGGGAAATAAGGAGTTGATATCCGCCAACTCCGCAGTTTATTATTCATTTATCTACCTGGTGTTAGCAGTGGTAGGACAAAGAGTGGGACATGACGGCCTTGGAAAATGATGAATCTAAATCTAATGTTGTTTCAAGGCCTTAGGGACAAGCGCCACCAACGGATGGACTCTCCGAAATCTGCAGGTGCGAAAACGTTTTTGTGGCCGTAGAAGGCGTACAGGTAACAGAGGCAGGTACTGCAGGCGCTATGGAAGTCGCAGTTGCCCTCTAAGGAAGGCACAATGGCGAGTGCAAGTAATACATACCAAAGGCAGTTACCGGGATATGCCTCCTCGGTAGGTACCTTCCACATTCACTTCTTCTTACTCCGTACCAGGTGGGTGTCAGAAGATGTCCTCCAAGGCTTAGGTTACAGAAATAAAGGAGCCTGATTGCTAGCTTAAGCTTGAATGAGGTGACCAAATTATTTCTTCTCTTATGCTCTCGGCGGCCAATTATTCTGACATCCTGACGCGTACCTACCTACTATTTTACCGACGAGCGTTTGCAGCTGCCAACCGAAGACTCGGCAGCACGTGCCACGAGCACAACCTCGTTCACCACTTTACCTGCCGTCCGGAGATTGATGCATGGATAGACGGATGCCGGCCTGTAAACATGTCCCGAAGTCCGCATAAGATAAGTACCTAACTTCGGATATTTTGGGGAAATTCATTCGGAGCTCGGTCATGGTGGCATTGCTTCATTTACAGCATGGGACGGTACAGCACCGTACTGAAATCATCCTGCCTACACCGAAGTGGATTCAACAAAACAACCTCATGCATTGCGTCAACCAGAAACACGGCTCAAATATCCAAGCGATACGTGCATGCCGTTGGCTACTATACGTATTAGACTGAGCGTTTCCCAGACATTGATTGACCTGATACATCTGCAGACGATGTCTGGGACAGTTCCCCCAGGCAGCCAAGAACCGTCAACATCCACACCATAAGCCGCCTGCAACGCACCCATTGTCGGCAAGGCAGGGAACACTTCCTGGCGCCCGCTGGCGTCGGCCGCTGAGAATGCTTCAATGAGAGCACAGGCATGACAGGGAATGATATGGCCTCGGTAATCTACCTGTGCCACAAAGGCGTGCCCAATGTTATCTCGGTTGCTGGCAAATACCCTTGAAGAATGAGCTGTCAGATCACTGTGATCACTCATCAAAAATTCAAATCTCCTGCTTCCACAGAGCCTTCTACCCCAGATCCACTACCGTGTCGCGGATCTCACATGGTGCTGACAGGGCTTTCCTCCTGTTTTCCCTATTCGGCTTCATCTCCGGGGCTCGACTGGCATAGGCCACTAGCAGGGGTCCTTCTTTGTTGCTTTTTCAACCTTCTCTCCACTCGCTCGGCCGAGTCTCTAGAGGACACCTTGTTACCATGATTGGCACCTCGCTTCATCGGCTGAGTACCAACGTGGACGCCCTGCTTGAATGAGTGGTTTCAGCTACAGGTGGCAGAGACAGCCCGTGGGAAAGATCAACAACGTTCGACCTAAATGCATCATCGCACATGAATCTTCGCCGTTACAAAATCTCACTAACAAGGAGTGGTTGGCAGTTGGTTCACCATCAACATCCCATTCAAAAGACAGCGTCTTGGCTCAGATGCCGCAATGCGCTGTCTAAGGATGTATGAGGGGTTTAATATTAACCACCCACTTGAATCAATGCTACTACATTCTACACTGGGGCACTTGACATCGCAGATGGTCATACAGCATGATGACATTAAGACGATTATGATGTTCGCATTCTAAAACTGAGTCGCGTGTGTTTCAAGGCCACTCTACACTCAGTGAAAATCAGGAACATAACACTCATTCAACTTACACCACAATCTCATCCGCTGTACAAGGATAGCTTGGTAACTGCCGCTATGGAGGGATGCCAAGACTTTACTAGGATGTTCGGACCAACGTAACGTGGGTGCTGGGGTGGAGAGGGGTGGTCGAAGCCTCTCACCAACGGTCCCCGACAAGGTGCATAAGAGGCGTGCAGATAACAGCCCTTCCAACAGTGACCTGCCACCCCACACCGTTGGGCCCGGCTTACATTTTCTTTCTCGGTCCCGACGGGAGCGAAAGGGAACCTGCCTTGACTCGGCAATTCGCAGCCACACCAATCATGTTGCATGTTTGTGCTCTAATCTGACCAAAACGGGCTGGGCTCAAGTTATTGTCATGTACTGCTATCAATCAGCACTTACAGAGTACACGAAACCGTGTAGGATACAGTCAAAAGCCGAGTTATCAGAACAAAACTGCTCCTGGTTGAAGGAGCCAGAACAGTTCTCGGCGCATTATCACGCAATACTGCCAACCAACCAAAAGCACGTCATGAAGCCCGAGTTTTTTCCCCGTCTTAACCGGTGTTGGACGCAGCCTCCAATAACACCTTCACGATATGGCCCATTATTTCGCTGTCATGATGCCCCACCCATACGCCGTGCTTGAGGGGCAACGATCAAGTCAAGGATATTCGTCCGAGTTAATCAAACCCTCGTACAAAACTGCATAAACGAGAAGAAATGGTTACAGTGGATCGGCAGAATAAACAAACCGGCAAACGTTAAATGGAGGATGTACAAACGGTATTGCGTTCCGCATAGCCACTTGGGTGCATCTTGTTGCAAGTACCATATGCGAAGGGCAGGCGTATATCAACTTTCAAGCCCAGCGTAGGAACAATCAGCGCAGGACGAACCATGTCGATGTCAAACAGTACGTGAAAAGCCAATGTGTCCAAGTGCTGACATGATGGCTAACAGTCAGATACCGCACTTGCATATGATAAACGCGCAACAAAACCGCGATGGCCAAAACCCCTGAAGAGCCTAAATAGAGCTCGCTTGTACTTACTTTATCCGGCTTAGATTCTAAAATAAACCGGCAATTGCTCGATGGTGCGGACCTGGAACTAGACGGATGTGCCGCGGACGGCAAATGTCGATCTTCGGTACGGGCACTAAAGCCCCAAGTCCGGAATTAACACTCCGTTGACGATGGCCGGGTATATGTTTCCTTGCAACAGGGCTGCAGTTAGAATCATCAGATTCCAATTTCGGAAGGGCATTCGAGATGATTGCATCAAGGCTATGCAGATCATGGCTTGGGACGACATCACCGGCAATATGGGATTGCCTCCGGTACCGAGCATGCGGATATTATAGCAAATTGCTTCGACATGTCGTACAACAGCCGGCATTTAACGGTCTGTACTTCCATGCGAGCTTTGCAGGCAGTGCGATACGATATGCCAGGTGTAGATCTCTACGCACGCCCAGCCGCGGAATGAACAACACGCACGCGAAAGTCACCCTGTTTTCCAGATTGGTCGCTGGATTAGCTGGAGACACACTAAGTCGCGAAATCTTCCTCACGCACCAATGGCTATTCGACTTGAATTTAGACGGATTTCCATTTTGGTCGTCAACCTGTCTGTGCCGAAATTGGAAGGCTGGAATATATTTATCCCAGCAGTCTGGGCACTGGTGCAAAGGCTTCGCTTGCTACCGTCGTTACTACACAGCGTCGTGAATGCAATTCTTCGGAGGTAAATGTAAGTGCAGGGTAGGATGCCGATAATACTCGGTCATTACCCTTTATGTCGGCAGCAGGGTTCTCACCTGGATTCGTGGAAATGCAGTGGGCTCGCCCACTGCCTGGTTACATCCTCTATCTATGCTTGTGGGTAATGTTCGACTGTTGTTGCACCCTGAATACAGGATACTTCGTGCAGCAGAAACTGCGGGAACATATACGCATTCCTGGTGAGTTCTGAACATCAGGCCATAATCCTACGCTAAAGGAGGCTCATAGGGTCCACAGTCGTTCAGAGAGGAAGGTGAGATGGATGGAATCCTACTACCTAGCCTGTAAGCCGACTCGCCTCCTAACGGAGACCGTTCCTTGTTTTTCTTATTGTCCAAGAAAGAATCAATGGTTCTCGTCATGAGCGCTGGAGGCAATCACTTGAGTGGTGGTATGTCGATCTGAGAACATCGAACACTTAAGCATGAACCTGAAAGAATGTACCATGATTGACTCGGGTCCATGCACAACTGGTCAACTGCCGTCAACGGTCTGCGCTCTTTTAGAAAGAAATCTTGAAATCCCATACCTGTGGGATAAAAGCGCATTCTATCGGTCTGCCCAACTCCAAAGCCAATCCAATACAGGCAGGCAGACTTGGACCCTCAACTGTCCATCGCAAGCCAGGATATTTGCTGGGCGTCGAGTGCAAACAATGATTGGAGGACAAAGTTAAATTCATCAAGTTACTACTGCGGTGTACAATCCCTCCTCAATCCTTCAGTTCGGCACTCTGAGCCTAATAGCATGAGGGTAGTTCCAGGGGCGTATTCCAGTACAAGGCGAGTGGGAGTGGAGGGTGCACCACCAACAACCAGGAAGCAGTTGGTCGTTTCTGTCTCAAACGAGTTTGGGGGCATATCGCTTTCGGCCAATTATATATGTTTCGGAGCTATACCGAGTTTCGTCAAGGGGTCGTCGTGCCTCTAGGCTCTAGGCACTAAGCTCTAGGCTCTAGAGCGGCGTGCGCTCGTCATTGCGAAATTCGCTTATGATTTTCCCGCTGTCACTCGTGGTCTCATCCCAGACTCGGAGATTGGTGGCCTTAAATCCTTCTTGATACGGCCATCCCTTCAACCACAACGCTAAGACAGAGTTTACCGTGCCTGATCTGAGCTGCTCGGTAGTTAATCGATTCAACATTAACACCTATACGTATATGACAGTGCGCTGGAGTTTTGCACAACACCTGATGCGATCAGAAACACAGGTGCTGCTTCGACTGTTATATTGTTCAACGACCTGCCGAATTCGAAAAGGCAATACGTAAGAGAGCCTTCATGTCTGCAGCTGTGACATGCCTCGGAGCGATAATTTCAAATACATTCACTACGGAGTTCGGATACATTTATTAGAGTTCATTAGAACTGAAAGCACTGTTGATCGACGACCATGAGTCCATGACCCTGGGTTACGGGCTTCTAGCGTATTATCTTCAGTGAAGCTTTACAGAACACAAAAAAGTCTAAGCATAGACGCACATGTGATAGTCTGTTCCATCCTGGATCATTTATGATAGATTTGGGACTGGCGCCGGCTCTTTCACCCGATCTGGATCAGCGACAAAGTACCGGCGTTCTAATGCAACGCCGGTCCACTGACTTGGAGACCTAGTCCTGAAGTCTTGTGAGGCTTGAGAGGGTCTCTGGAGCTCCATCCACCATTAACTGGACCGCAAATGCGATTTTTATCTCTGACGGTACTGTACCCGGCTGCTACGTTGGATACCCCTAAGGCTGAGTCATGAACCATCTCGGCTGGAGACACGGATTGACTCGGCGAATGTCCATCGGTATATCGCCCAACTTACATCCACGGCATTATCTGGCAAGCTAGGCTTAGTGTAAAGAAAAAAAGGAGACAGAAACAGCTCGGGGATCCACCAAGATTGATGCATATCGATCCCGTGTCGTAGCGTATCTCGCTCTGGTTGACGAACGAGGAGGCGGGCGCACCATTCAACGCTGTGTCTTGAGCCCTTCTGACGTTGCTGATTGCTGGTGCTGTTGGTCACAGTTGGTAAGATTCAATGATACACTGACGCGGCCGAGAATGACGCCGTAGAGTGCGGCTTATCCCAATCCTCAACACCCCCATCATAACCTCAGTCACAGGATCCAGGGGTCTTGGCTACTGCCTACATCGCTTTGCTATTGGACAGGATACATGCCTTTTCAAGGCTCTATGTTGACAAAAACTATGTAACCATATCGGCGAACAGGATCAGCATCAGGATCAGCATCATCATCATGATCAGCGCAGCAGCAGAGCGGTGTTTCTGATAATCACTGTTTTCATTTCGACTCACGGTTGAACTCGAAACCAAACTTTTATGCGGCTCGTCCGGGAGATATTCCGCTTTCCCTGCATCTTTGATGCTATTAAGCGAGTAACAAGGTTTTTAGAGGTTCTGGGGTTGGGCGGCCGAAACCACGACGATACGTACACATACGCACAGCTGGGTCAGGTACCGTTCGTATGTACCGAAGAGAGATCTGTGGCGCAGGTGTGTGAGAGCGCTTTGAGACAAAGAGATTGACTGATACTGACTCTGTGTCTCAGCTACCGACGAGCTATAGAGACTGGAGTGTCAAGGTGTCGTTGAGATGCCGGACCCAAAGCCTAAACCATCCTAGTGTGTTTCTGTGCGCGCGCTACTCGGCATTTCGAGAAAGTCCGTAACGTCGGGTAACCATATCCAAGATGAAATAACGACCAACCGGTACTTTCCAGAGGGAGTATGGATACAGGGCATTACAGTACAGTGCAGTGCCGTAAACAATTACAGACAAAACAAGGCAAGGAAGAAAGAAGCTTGTTCGAGTCAACTGAGTTTTTACAGTTGAGCTCTCTGCTCTGTCCTGTCCTACCCTGTCAGCCTGACTGGGATGATATCCAAATCGGAACCAGACCCCGTCTGTGCCGCTCTGACAGCCAGCGCAGCTCCGCTGCGGTCTTGTGCAACACAAATTATTCCACAATAACGACAGTACAGCAATACAACATAACCATACAATAATCAACCTATGTCCCTGTTCTGCTTGCTTGGCATATGTCGCTGACTGGTTTCTTACTGTTCATCATGTCTTGTTGGTTACATATCTCACATATCAACCACGGCAAATCTTTTCCGTAGACCACAACGCTGATGAGATGGGATGGCATATACTAAGACATAACGCTCACGCATAAAGCCCCCTTGAGAGAAATACAATACAATATTGTACATACACCTCCGTCACCAGCCAATCATCAAGTGCTGGTTTGACGGTATACGGTTCAGCTCCACCGGCACTTCTCACACCAAACCCGTTGTCGCTGTGATTCCGATGCCCTGGATCCTAGCAATGCAATGGATACATCCTCTGCATACGGGCCACAACCACAGTTACCCAGCTGATGAAACCGGTAGAATGGTATGAGACCTGCGAACAGGTATCCCGAATTGTCAACAGCATGTGGCAAGGTCAAGAAACCTCACTTTAACTCAACTGAACTGAACTGTCAAGGCGCCCTGGAAGATCGACTGGAAATGGAAATGGGGCGCGAGCCAATCTACCAATTAGAAAAGGCCCTGTACGAGCTGTCAGTCCAGGCCAGGGGAGGGTAGCATTGTTGGTGAGAAGAATGCTGATGCGACAATGGCAATGTCAGAGCGAAGATTTACATGGGACTTTTGGCACATATGCCAACGTAACACTGGTGACGCAAGGCAGTGAGTGAATAAGGTACTTGTGAGCTTTACACAGGACAGGTCTACTGGGATACAGGTTAGGTGACTTTTGTGGTTACCGTTCCTATTACCATACATTGCCATACACACAATCAAGACCTTTGACGATGCATGCTTGGGATAATTTTAACAGCAGAAGCGCTTCCAGACATTACGAGATACTCTTCTCTTTTCGAGCCAGATATGCAATGTTACATTTGGAATTCATGTTGGTGGTCTCTGTATTCATTCAAGATCTACACTTGTTGTAAAGGTGTAAGCTTGCATCCGTTTGACAGCTAAACGCATGGCTTATACGGTAACAAACGCTGCATAGATGATACGTTACATGGACAAATAAACACAACTCAAATGGCGTTTGTTGCATCCCATCGACATCATTTCCTTGAACCATCTGAGGGAATCTGATTATTGATGTATCACAACATACTGTAAACTAGTTCATATCTGAAACGTATACCTCATTATTGACCAAGCTGCGAGGAAGGTGATGATGATTATATATACGTACGTGAAGAGGACATATACTTAATCTATAGAGTTTGAGGAATACCAGGTTCAGTTGTGATATACCTGTTGTGAGTTGACCATATCTTGTCCACCAACTCTACGTTTATTCGGTAGAGGATTTAAAGATAGGCTCTATACGAGGCTCATAACACTATTTCGGGTATCTTCCTGCGGTTGTTCCGGTCGCTTATGGGTGTCGACCGGTAGAAACCAAGGCTGGCGGCTGAAGCCACTCTATCGATGCTTAAGCCTCTTAGCTATTAGGGGCTATCTGTATCATCTGCAGACTACAAGATTAGTAACAGACATTGGATTGAAGATTGCATAGGAGAGTCTTACCCTGTCAATTCTTATGGGAAGTCTTGTTGTGGTGGATGTCTGCTCTCGTTCCTCACAATAGAGTGAATGTACATATACCTATACATCCCCGAAGGATTGACTAAGCTCTCGTTCATCGGCTGCGTCTATTGAACTTGCAGACCATAGAACCAATTAAAAAAACATAAGTTATAGAATCGAATCTAAGTTGAGTGTTCAATGTGTGGTGGTTATGTTATCCACTGCCCTGAACCTGGATAAGGGTAACTCAAGACGACCTCGATCGACTGGAAGAATAAACAGATAAAATACGAAGGACAGAATTATGCATTTAAATATCCGCCGTTAAATCATGTGCCTATTACCGTCGGGGTCTACTTCCTCTAGACGAATTCTGTTCTATTGCTCTACCTGAGCTCCAGTTTGCCTGTGAGAGGTGACCTTTCTTATAGAGAACAATGCGTACAATTCGATGACTTGAACAGCTAAGAGCAAAATTGATTCAGAGCGAGTGTTGGCATTGGTTTATGCCGTCTCTCTCTTCTTCCTGGGCAGTCGGTCGCTTCGAACGAGTCGGGCACTGCCTCTTGACTTAGACTTACCACACGTTTCCAATGGGTCTCATGGTGCGCAGTGAGTATCCAAAATACATAAACACTAAGGGCTTACATATCAGTACCTAGTTAAGGCGACTGGAGAGACTCCTTGAACCATTACGTATGAGTCCTACTCAGCGTGTTTGATTATCACGAAGTCGTTGTTTAAGGAGACATTGTCACCCGACCATCGCGCAAGGTAGTCAGGATACTAGTGTAGCAAATCAGGATGGGATTGCTTACTATATTGTGTGTATTTTATTTCGAAAGTGTCATGTATTTTAGCAATTGCAGTTTAGTTCTGAATTTGGGTGCAAGCATGGATGAGGATGAGACAACCACAAGGCGTTGATTCATGTTTTCATCCCAACACCCAGTACAGTCTCCTGTTAAGCTGCAAAGATTTAATTGAACTCATTCGAACTACCCAATACCATATAGGAGGATGTTTGGCGCAGTCCATCAGTTTGCCTCAATATCTTGCTGGAGGGGGAAGAAGACTGAGAGATATCTCGGTCACATTCCCTCGTGACCCGCGAATAAGAATACACGGAGAAGAGTGCAGTGCATTAGAGTAACTCTATAAACTCTAGCTTTTGATAAATATACCATTAAACGTGATAGTAGACTGAGAGCTCGTTTGGAATACAGAAACATCAATGCTTCTGTCACTCTCACATTGCTCACCAGGTCGGGACTCTATGACGATAGAGTGATACCGAAAGAGACTATTATCGTGAGACCTTTATGTAGTGTTTGTTTACTGGCTTAATGGTAACTAACACACACTCTCTATGACAACTCGAAGTGCATATGATGCATGCAGTGATTAAAACCCCGTGCACATATCAGACGTTTGAGTTCCATGACCCCACGGCGGCAAATCCATTCAGAAATGATGCTGGATAGATTGATTTTTGATACTTGAGTCGGAATTCACAACAAAATATGTCCAAATACCGATGTCTTACACCATCACGAAAATAACCATATGAATACATCACATCCTTGATGCTGGTCTCACGCCACTTTCGAAAAGAAACAGAGTATAGACAGTTACGGGTAAAATCGCTTGGGTGAAGAAACAAAGTCGTACGAGTTGTTCTGGTCGACAACCAACAAGCCGAAGACTGCGGTTTATTGGACGGGAATATGGATCGGATTTCGGATTCTACGTGGAGTAAAAACCCGAAAGAATAAATACAAGCTAATTGAAGTGTCGATTGCATTGATGTTCGATTCGATGATATAAGTCTAGGTATCTATTGACGTGAGTTGTAATCTTGGACTTTTATACTCGCTCATTGCGGCATATCTTGAGTTACTAATTCACAACCTAAAATGACAACGCAACTCACTTCTATCACCAATTTCTTCCGCGAACTCACACCGCGGAATAGATATATCGTCATCGCAGTAACAAGCGCCCTCGTTGGGTTTCCAGTCCTGCGCATCGCCGCTGAAGATTACCGTGGATATATCGCTCTCGGACCTGGCGGACCGCCTCATAATGTCATCGGATGGCTAGGACAGATTCTCCTAAAGCCACTCAAGAAAGAACCCCTTCATACGAGTTGCTATGATGAGAAAGCCATAAAAGCAGCTGGCCCGAATGGGGGTGTTGCGTTTCTGAAAGAGAAGGATGTTCCTGTTCGAGAGGCGCCGAGACCGAAGATTGGGAGTTGGACTGCGCCGAGTCGGCAGTTGACTGATATGGCGAGTAAAGATATCATCGAGGTTTGTTCTCATAAGAAAACTATTTGATAGTGTTGCTGACATTTACAGGCCTATCAATCATTCATCTCCTCTCTAGCATCAGAGTCACCCACCAAGCTCAAAATCGCATCTTCTACCCTCGAGCGCCACGGCCCAGCTCTCTTTGTAGCATCAGATAACCCTTCCCATCCTATTGCGAAGAGCATGTACAGAGAGATTGGGCATATGCACGGCAGCGATGGCTCATTGCATCTTAACTTGGCGCCCAAAGATGCCAAGCTGGTGCTGGAGAGAGGCTGGGGCCAACGTCATCCTTTGGCTGGTACGGTTTTGTATCTGGGGGATGTTATGGTTTATGCTCCTAGGAGTAATAAGGAGTTGGAGGTTGTAAAGAGTATTACTAGGGCAGCTGCTAAGTTTATGCTTGGGGAGGAGGCTTGAAGAGAGTGTGTATCATGAAGGGATGGGAGGGGGACATGCCAGGAGGAGTTTACTGTACTTGATGCTTATGTTTCTTCTTAAGTACTTAATTCGCTGTGCCAACAGCGATATTTCTATACACTTGAATTTATGAAGTTAATATTCTGTGTGCCATGACAGACGAGTGACGAATAATCAATTCAGTGAGTATAGCAGAACTCAATGCGAAGTAGTGAAAAGAAGAAAGCCCAGGAGTACGAACGGCATGCTCTTAAGCGAACACAAAATGTATCGAGAATTAAAACAACTTCCTTAAATATCAATAAGATGAGATCAGAAAACACCAAAGAACCATCATATTGTGTTACCTGTCAGCGCCCGTGGGTGGGTATCATGTCATACCACAGGGTAGGTAGATTTTGTAAACCCTATATAAACTCCAATTTGTGCAATTCCTTCACCACAAAAAAGCAGCTTGGCGCAGTGGAAGCGCGGTATGTTTAACAACTACTCCTCAAGCAATCAACAAATGACTAACTTGTCACAGCCGGGCTCATAACCCGGAGGTCACTGGATCGAAACCAGTAGCTGCTATGGT
>QHHJ01000182.1:0-36154 GCA_004367495.1 Fusarium scirpi | reverse complement strand
TGGTAGGTATGGTCGTATGTGGTAGAACGTTAACCAAATTGAACTTATATCGCCTGTGTGAAACGCTAAGGTCTTTGCCAGATACAAATTCAACCAATCGGTTTAAATGTCCTCTAAGGCTTAGGTTGCCGAAATAAAGTAATGCAAAAGCCAGTCTAAGCTTGCATAAGGTATTTAAACAATTCGTCTCTTGTGCTCTAAGCAGCTCGTTCTTGTAACATCCGGACAGTCGCATTGGGTGCATCACCAGGAAGTCAGTGTGGCTCTGTCCGCGGGCGCCTTTTCTGACTTGAGCGTATACAGCTGTAGATGATGTAAATCTTTATAGAATTCAAAGTCCAACTCAAAATCTAAAGAAACTACCAGATACGTCCACATTGTCTTCCGATGCCATGTCTCACACCAAATCTACGAACCCGTGGTTCAGCTCGTACAACATGACTGATTTCCAACATCTCAAAAGGCCCAGAACAGAGCGCGGCATTGCCATCCGTCTTGTTCAAACAAGACACGATTGTCATCACGATAAACATTCCACTTCTCGCCCTCCTTGTCCGCAAATCCAACTCTTGTATAGAGCGGTGATCGTCCAGCATCTTCGGCCAAGTTCCACCTTATGACATGTCCGCTTCCACCAAAAGTCGCTGTGGGTTGATGTTAGTAAATACTTGTTGGAAGTTCATGGTAAACTGATGTCAAGGAAGGTGAGAGCAACGTACCGTCTCCACCATTTTCCCACCAAGCGAAAGATCCATTGGATACTTCGACGTAGGTATCAGGCTGCTGGCCGTCATTGTTACCGAATCGTGAGTAGTAAGCGATTCCGGAAGCTTCTTGTCCGTTGCGCTCACGGTTGATGAAGTATACACCGTCTGTAGTATTGCGCTGGATCCCCTCCTTGGGGTATAATCGCATGGCGAACACCTTGTCAAGGTTGGAGATGACTCGGTTCCATGGTGCAGAGGAACCATCAAGTGTCATACTAGCATCGTAGGAGTATTGCCTTGGCTCATATTAGTATGCAAACACCAGGACCAGTAGTACTTAAGGCGAGCAAAGCTGCAGAGTGCCAGTTGTGGGAATAAAGGGACAGATAACTCACATGATAGACGTTCGGTCGTATCTCGAGTTGATAACGTCCTCCTGCTTCGCGGTTGCAAACAGGTTCCAATCAACTTGAGCCTTATCCCATCCATGGACCCTCTCATAATACTCATAGACTACCGGTTTGTTCCATTGGATGTTAGCAACTGGAGACGCCTGTTCATGGATGAAGCCTAGCGCGTGGCCGAATTCATGACAGACAGCTGAACTGAACTCCAGATCGGTCATATCGTCAGTC
Organism: Fusarium scirpi; assembly: GCA_004367495.1. Lineage (NCBI taxonomy): Eukaryota > Fungi > Ascomycota > Sordariomycetes > Hypocreales > Nectriaceae > Fusarium > Fusarium scirpi. Next base: position 34,812 of record QHHJ01000182.1, on the reverse strand, counting down.
ATTCCACCGTAGTTCATGGTTGGCTGGTCTTGGCTGATTGCATGACAATTGGTGCCAATGTACGACCAGTAGCCGTCTCGATCAAAAGAGATGCGGATATCGGAATCCCCTGGGGCGTCACGCTCCATCCATTTGAAGGTTATGTTCGCGTAGCGAGTCCATTCATTGGCAAACTGTTCAGAATCAGCATTTGTCTCAGATCATCGAACCGATCCCTCCCTTATTCAATAGAAATCACTGTGTGGATAGTTACCTGCATGACCTTGCTGCGGACGAAGTCGCTCTGTCTTTTGGAAACTCTTTAGCAAATGTAAAATCATCGAGACTGGAATACAGCATACCCCCACATGTTGACAACAATCTCTGATCCATTTGGCCAGTAAAACTCTTTCTCGAGGGCCAGGCGATTCTCGCCAGGCTTAACTATCAACTGAGCGCAATGATGACCACCGAGGAAATCTGAAGTCATGTTGATGGTTGGAATGGGGGGAGATGGTTTTGAAGTAGTGATGTTGGATGCGATGATGAGAGGCAGAGATGATCTGAATTGTGCAGGTAATGTTCCTGCTGAGAAGGGAACCTGTGAATCTTTATAGCCTTGACAATGTAGCGAAACTTCCCTGGGAGCCAGTCAAGACAGACCTCCATGATGTTGAACGACCCTCCGCCGTGGGATCAGGGACCAAGCATCCCATCTCATCGTGAGATTGATCCTGCGAAATTGCAACAATAGCAAAGCTACGTACGGCAGGAGTATTATCGACGAGGCGCAAATGGCGGAGTTCGGGACCTCCGACTGCAGGTCTGCTTTCGGGGATCCATTCAGTCGTACTGATCTGTGACCTTCTCCGATAGCTTTGAGGCAGTAATTGGATAATTTAGCTGTAAGAATTATTTGTGGCGTCATCATCAGGGCCTCGACCGCAGGCAGTAATATTATTCCTTGCTTCTCTCTTCAGCTCGAGTTTCTTGAACGCATCTTATTGCTCAAAATACTGAGGTGGGCCATGCTGACTGCTGACTCTTGATTAACCTCGGGTAATACGTGCATGAAGCTGAACAAGAGACCCTTGATTTCGGCCTGTTCGCTTATCCCTAATTCAGGAAGAGGAATTCATTGTTCAAGAAAAGGATAATGAATTGAGAGATTAATCCACCCTTCATCGCGCAGCCCGAGTTATTTGGTAAAATCTCACCACCAATCTTATAGACAGTGCACATCGAAACTCCGTCACCAATCGTTCAGCTCCGTTCTGGCACGGCTTCGTTTGCTTCATGCGATTTAGCGTTCGCAAGGGAATGGCGGAGTATTCAACAGAGTTGCCGAGTATAGCGTGGGGAATGCGCGGCGTGAGAAGTGCTAACTTGCTCAGCGTAAGATGCGAAGCCGTCTATTTGAAAAAGCTATAAATCGCAATCAGGACATCTAAGGTCAGTTTATTTTTCTCAGACCATTCTTAACTCTCTACCACATTTTACCTTCCGGCTTCTATATACACTACTCGTTTCGTACCATTATTCAACATGCAGTTCAATCTCGCCTCTCTTTGTATCTTGGCATTTTCGTTGCCCACTGCCTTTACCCAGCGAACAGAAGAAAACGCTGTTACAATCAAGACCTTCCCCAACGAGATTGGTTGTGGATGGGGAATCAGTGGGCACACAGCTTCCTTTCCAGATGGAGAATGCTTTCATCTGCCGCGAGATTACATGGATGTCAAGCACATCACGGAGACCTGCCGCAGTTTGTTTTTTCCAGCCTCTATTTACTTTAACAGGAGGTTACTAATCAGGGCTCAGTCTTCATCTACTCGGCCGAAGGCTGCTCGAAGTCTGAGAAACAAGTCTACCAAGGCGAAGACTGCATCGACATTCGTTACTACAAATCCATTAGGGCGTTCTGTCACTGATAACATTAAGTCACGACGATACATACCGGTGGGTGATGTATCACGAGCTTGAGTAGCATTCGGACCGGACTTCGGTATGACGACAGGTTCTTGTCCTCTTCATTGTGGTTTCTTCCTTTAGGGTTTCCCATGTCCTCCGTGCAAATGCAAAGAGGTTTGGATTGAGGTCTATCAAATAAAATCACGTACATATCACCAATATCAAGCGAATTTGTGCTCCCAGTGCTCTTGATACTGATCGAGGTATATACGTGCTTAATTTCCCCATTCAGGCCTTTCGCTTACGGCCTTCGAAGCCTTGCCGTCACTTTCTGCAACCATAGAAGGCGACCAAAAGTCCTTTGAACCAGCTTTTGATGGCTACCTATCATCTGCTTCTGGCCCAATCTTCTTCTCAAGAGTAAGATCTGTGAATCAGCCGATGGAACTTTGACCCAAGCTGGTGGTGCCTCCATCAATATTGTCCAAAGTGGGCTCTTGTGACAATAAGCAATCAACGGTTAGTTTTTTGCCAGGATCAAAAGCCAGCCAAGTAGCCCAGCACCCCAGGCCAAATGCTCAACTACCTTTCTCCTGTTGCTTTCTTCTCCCTCAGTCATAACCACAATTGCATCCCCAAATTTGATGAAGCCCATGACGGCCATCAAGGTCAAGACAGCCGGCAAGTGGTCGATGTAATGGTGAGCCACAACGAATATTCCAATCGAGATATCTCTGACTCCAAGCATGTATATCGGTGCATAGTTGTCGTCGTCTTTTGATGAGCTAGTGTGTTTGATGCCTTGGTTGCTCATATGTTCTTTTGGGTCGGCGAGGGCCATGAGGCCTGTGTACATCCACCATAGGCCAAGAGCGTAGATGTGAAAGTCGCGAACGTAGTCCATCTTGGTAGTGATCTTCTGAGTATGTGATTTTTGAATGGTCTACCGTCAGAAGAGAACGAGGAAAATCACTCGATCGAAGGGAAGTGCATGCATTTAAGGTGATCTTGTGTTGGTTGATCAAGTGAAATGACATCTGCGGTATCCGCTTTAGTGGCCGACGTAGCCGAGTCAGCCCTGTAAATTGGAGGCTGAGTCCACTGCGCCGCCTAACGGCCCACTGTTAGCAACATGCTACGGATTTGTGATTCGTGAAAGTCAAGTCTTTCAAGAAAGCCGGGCGTTTGGAATCAACAGGCTTCCATAAACCGCAAGGATCTGGCCACGATACAAGATGTGCTGAAATGCAGACCAGCCTTTTCCTTTAGTCTAGACCCTGGAGGCTTTACACGTGCTTCCGCTGCTCGCCTCAACTTCAGACGAGTCTGCAATTTTCATTGAAGGTCGAGTTATTGGCCTATCCAAGGTGTAATGAGCGATATCCATCAGTATCTCCATAGCTGTCAATAGTATGCGCAGCTCCTATCATATTCGCAGGCAATATCGATAGTTGGTTGCCTGTGATCATTACGCTGACTGCAGTAATCATCAGGAAACATCCCTTGGTGATAGGTAATAATCTTGGCCGCATCGTACTCATGTTCCCGATCTCCATCCTAACGAAACTCAGAGACCTTAGCAAAGTTTTAAGCAAAGCGACTCAAGATAGAAGAGAATATGGCGTCATGCGCACGGCCTGTCGTATCGCTTTTGCTTTTGCTGGTCGGAAATGCCGCGAACCTCAAACGCCTCGTAATGATCATTCAGTTGAGTCACAATTATCGCAGTGACGACAACAAGCGCTCATCGTTGCGAGATGAATTCTTGGAATTCCAAAGCATAGCCATGTCCTTTAAATTGGCTGCCCGACTTCTGCCCAATAATGAGATGGAAGATCTCAGACATCGTGCCCGACAGTTTGGCTCATGGGTACTTTGCGTAAGACAGCCAATGAGAGTAACAGCAATGCTGTCTTGAAAGAGATTTCCAAGTTTGACAGAGATGATCGATTTGACACCTTTCCAGAACTAAGAAAAAAAGTGATTGTTTTGCTTTTTCGTTTATGGCATGACTCTGACACGAGTTAAATGACCTTGTTTATTCCACGCACTAGCCAGACGACCCATAGATGTACGGATCTACCATACAGATTTCCTGTCAGCAGGATTCCAAACCGCCCAAGCCACATCAGGAAACATCAATCGTACTGTAAGTAAAAAGATAGAGTAAGCAACTCTTTTTTAGAGCTCTCGGGGTTTATAAGCTTAAAGTCTGCAGCGGATTCCAGACAAGGCAATCCTAGTGAACAGCTGAGAGTCTCATGTAACTATCGTAACAGGGATCATCAATCCGAGGCTCGAATAAGCAAATATGGCTCGGCGTATGTGAGAAATCATATTGTCATATCGCCGGGTGATCTACGTTGTGGAGTATTAGTTCCGAGTTTTGACATATAAATCTGCGCTGTACATCCTTTCCATTTGTGAAACCTGTCACTCTCTGCTCTTCACCTTCCTCACTATTTCGACATGAAGATCTACGCTTCTTCTCTCGTCCTCGTCGCCTGCTTGACAACAGCCTCAATAGCTGTACCTCCGAAACCCATACATGAAACTGTCAATGTAGACGTCGCTATCATCGGGGGCGGCGCATCTGGTATCCATGCAGCGATCTATCTCAAAGACGCTGGTGCCAAGCTTGCTGTGATTGAGAAGAAGGATCAGATCGGCGGTCATGCCGAGTCATACGTCAATCCCGAGACGAACGCCGTTGCCAATATCGGCGTTGTACTTTTTGAGAACAGCAAGACTGTGGAAAAGTACTTTGATCGTCTCGGCGTTGAGACAACTGTCCGTGATCCTGTCAACACTACGACTGAGACCAAGCAATATGACTTCTCCCTAGGCATTCCCATTCCTCCCCAAGACGCCTCGGAGGCAGCTGCCACTGCAAAGGCTATAGCCGATGCAATGGAGGCATATATCAAGAACGTCATTCCCAAATATCCATGGATTGACCAAGGCTACACTTTCGTCCCCAACCCCGTCCCTAAGGAGCTTCTCCAGCCCTTTGGGGAGTTTGCCGAACAAAACAACTTCACTGCCCTGCTTCCTCTTATCGCTCAATTCAACTGGTATCCTGGCCATATCACCGAGATTCCTACTCTCTATGGTATCAAGAAGTTTGGACCTGGTCTGATAAAGAGTATCGTCAACGGATTCATTGTTCCCAAATCCGGTAACGCCCGGACTGTGTATGAAGCTGCAGCTCGCGAGCTGAAGGGTGACCTCTACCTCAACTCCAACATCGAAAAGGTCCATCGCAAAGAAGATGGCGTTGTCGTCACTGTCAAACAGGATGGAAAACGAGTCACTTTCAGAGCTCGCAAACTGCTTGTTGCAATTCCACAAACTTTGAAGAACGTCGCTCAATTCGATCTTCGTCCTGCTGAAAGGGCCCTGTTCTCCAAATTCTCTGCTCTGGGCTACGTTGCCGGTATCGCCAACATCCCCGGAGTCGACTACAACCTCCAAAACGTCGGTGCTTTAACTCGAGCTCATACACCAGTCATCCCAGGAAGCAACGGCTACAACATTCCCCCAGGCTTCTCAGGTCAATTCCTCCTCGGTGTCGCTTTTGATCACGATGACTACACTCTCGAGCAGGCTAAGGCTGTCATGAGAAAAGAGCTCGCGAGTCTTGCTATTGCAAAGGCTGTACCAGCTGATACAGTAAAGAAGGTGACTTTCCCCAAGCTGGCTAACCACGCTCCTTTTGAGCTGCACGTTTCTTCCAGGGAGATTGGGGATGGCTTCTTTGAGGATCTTCGCGAGCTTGAGGGGGAGCGTAACACTTATTGGACTGGTGCGGCGTTTGCTGGTCATAACAGTGGTTTGATCTGGAAGTGGAATGAGGCTGTTGTTTTGCCTGCTATGAAGAAGGATCTTGGCCTTTGAGTTGCTTGTACTTATGTTGATTTTACATGTCTCTTTGTCGTGTGGTTATTGTGGTTTTCGTTCATTTTGTCCATAACGCATACGCGAGGAGTTCTTGTTTATCTTTCTGGCTATACCTTATCTCCTAGACTTCGATCGTACTTCAATGCAAAGATCTTTTCTTTTCTTCAGTTTTGTTGTGTGTATATGGTCTACACATGATTGATTACGTTACGAGGACTTCAATGCTTTGGTTAGTTGTCAAAACCCCAGCAACCCAAACGCATGCGTTTCGGCTCTTCTCAGATCACAATAGCAGCGTCGATCTTCAACAAACAACCGCGTAATTGGTTTAGTGGTAAAATTCTCCGTTGCCATCAGGACAGGCGATCTGATTCTTAACAATCAACTACCATCGTTCTGATCAATCACAATCGATTAATGCTAGTTATTAGAGCGGAGATTTATTATTACAGAGAACAAACACATAAACATAACTGACAGTCCGGCATCCTGCCCATCTGGTAGTCTAATCTGTAGGACCACAGTCATCCATCGCGACCGTCATCCACCTCCACTAAAAAAAAACCACCACCATTTACCGCCACCCTTGATCGAGGCTAAGATTTCGTACCTCACGCTGGACACATGAAAGGTAGTCAGCCTCATCGTTTGTCGCCTTTGTGCTGCCGTTCGACTTTATCCAGTACAGACTCCTCATCATAACCAGCTGATCCAGGCATTGGCCCCCAGCTAATCAGGTTGGCATACGGGGCTGAAGCTAGTCGTGCATGGCTGGAACCAGATGCTGGGATATCACCCCAAGTGATTACAGACGACAAGGCGGGATTTTGAAGGATTGCGTCCCTTAGTGGTCGAGGACCGTCGGGCGTGGGCATTTCGCCCATCGTTATCATTGACGCGGCAGTAGGGTTGGACCGGAGATAATCGTCGAACCAATTGGGGTCAGAGCCTCGTTTGATGCCACGGCCAATATCGATAGGTCGTGGAAGTTCTTCAAGCGAAGAGAACTTGAAGGTGTCGGAAGACAGGGACAATTGGCGACTTTCAAATTGCTGAACTTCAGATTTGTTCTTTGCTTTTCGCTGAGCAGTGCCGCGGAAATCCGGGGTATACCAACCGATTTCAGTCTTGACACGATCATGGGCTGCGATAATCGCCCTTCTCTCTGCCTTTGCGATACCCTCCCACCATCGATCAACGTCAATGTCGGCGGCACTCAAATGTGCAGCATCAGAGCGATCGATGTGCCTGGTTAAGGTCTTTTTTGTGGAATGGCATGGGACTTCAATGCCTGGGGGGGCAACCGCAACACAGATCTCGCATCGAAGGCCTTGCAAATTCTGTTGTCTAGCCTCGATCACTGCTCGTCGCAAGAATTGCTGGTAACCAGAATGGAATTCGCCATCTTGATGACGACTGAGCCTGCTTGGAGCATACCTTTTGGACTTCATTTCCTCATCGACTGTATCGTCCTGCTGACAGCGGGGACAGACTACAGTGAGGCCAACATGCTGTTTAGAGCCGAAAGCTGATCCTTCACTACCGACCGCCAACCAAACTTCCATGGCAGCTCGTGCTGCTGTGGCATAATCCATTTGTGGTAGCTGTGAATTGACGTCGTCGATGATTTCATCAGGAAATGTGTTCACGGCTTCATTCTGTTGAATTTGAGCCTGAAACTGTTCTTCTGCATCGGCTTCGGGGTTCTCTTCGACGTGCTCTGCGAAATCGTTATCGAGGTCAGGGGATGTCGGATTCGCCTCTTGGTTTCCTATTTCCTGTCCGTTGCCGGCGACCGTTGGTGATGCCTCGTTGGTGATGCTACGCTTCGCTTCCTCGAGAACACGACGATTGAAGTCGTTGCACAACGACTGTAGTTTCTCGACATCCAGATTGGTTGCATCAACTGTCGCGTTTGTCTGCTGATCTTGAGCGAGCTCTTTCATCGTGGCGCGTAGAGCTGCGCGGCGCAGAACGCGATCCCGATTCTTTTGCACATGGGCAGCCTCATCGTGTGGATAATCTTCATCCAGCTCTCGCAGTTCTCGGAAAACGTTGTTGAGCATTGGCCCAAGTCTGAGCATCTGATCTTCATTGAGGCGATGAAATACTGCACTTGGATCGAGTGGACGATTATCGACATTGGCAAGCGGATTGTTACCCAGAATCATGGTAGTTAAATCTGGCAGCGCAGTTCGATCCATGGTATAGTACCTCTCCATGATGTAAGAATTTGGCTCGTGGGTCATGATCGCTCGTGCCATATCGTTTCCTAGTTTCATGGTGAGATCCATAGCAGTGTTGCGTCTGATGCTGTAGAATGTCACTGCCTCCACAAGGCCGATCTTCCTCCCTCGCAGCTGTAGGTATTCGGTAAGAGCTGCCGCACGCATTGGTTCGTTCTCCTGTACCGACCGTCCACGCTTGCCGCCTTTAAGGAGGATGGGCTTGTCCTTGAATTCTTCTTTGACGAGAATGTGGCGTTCAGGCCGCTCAAACAGATCATCCAGAGTGTCGATCCCCACCAACACACCTCGCCGTAAAGCGATGGTCAGGATTCGATGAGGAGCAGATAGCTCAAATGTCATCGTACCCTTGGGGCTATGCAGGGACCTAAATCAATGATAGTCAGCCATTGCACTTTATTAGCGGTTTATACCCAACTTACAAGACTAGTTCCTGGTTACCATGGTTGCCATGCGCCTTTTCAGGGTCTACCGAATTGGATTTGAGGTTTCGAATGGTGATTCTGACGTAGAATGAACCCTTGGTTGATGTTCTTTCGATCTTGAGGTCCCCCCACACGAGGTACGGTAAATGTCGATTACCCATATGGTCTGGTTGACCAAGGGAACCCGGACGAAGAGCGGCGAGGCGGCCCAAAACCCAGGCCAAATGGTGACATTCGGCCAACTCGATACACGGCGTCTCTCGAAGATCAAAATCCATCATTTGTAGGATTTCCTAGCTTCCTACACGCGAACGATTTTGAGACGAGCGAGGGGCGCGAATTGTAACTTCGCTTTGGAGAAACCGTGTCACTTCGGCCATTGTCGTTTCCAGCCAACTTCTCTTTGGGGGCTCAATATGGCGTTCTGGATATTTCCGAAGCACCCAAAAGATCATGTTCCGACGATAGTTGACCAATACGCGATAACTGATTGTATCATCTTCAATTGATCGTGGGACGCACTTTTTCATCGCAAACGTCAGGAATCGACGAAGTTGAGACGCCAGTCGATCCCAGGGGTTATCACCAACGGACGGATCGGGAAAGCATAGCCTATCGATGTCTTCGTCACTGACTTCGTTTCGGTTCTGGGCAAGCACGATGCGGGCCCATTGCTGATAAAGCCTCAAGTGCTGGTCTTGCTGACGCTGTGTTCCTAGGGCATGGTGTCGAAAGCCGCGCGCTAAGTGATCGATCTCCTTGGATTCTTCGTTGAGTTGAAGCAATTCGGAGTCGGGCTCATCCGGGTCGGTGGCGGCTACACGCTGAAGGAAGTCGTGGAATCCTTCCTTCTTGCGGCCGATGCGACCAACTGCCATCGCTGAGGATGCCATCCTGAGTTGTTGCAGTGGTGTCGATTCGCGTAGCCCAAGCAATGTTGTTTGGTGGAGGAAGAGCGTAGGCAGAATTTGGAGAGCGTTGTTTACGTAAACAAATATTCCCGGCAACCTACAGCGACGCGGTTACCTCCACTGGTATGATTCACGGCGCGGTCGAATATTAGGTACCTCTGATTCAGGCAGCTTGAATGACGTAAATTAGGTAATGGGGAAGTTACGACAGCCTCCGCCCAAAATTTGACCTCTCTTGAAGGTTATCACCCTGTTTGACAGTAATTAGACGGCATTGTAAAATGCCTCTTTGCCTGAATGCAGTTTCTCCTTAAAAAAGCTACGAAGTCTGTGCATATTAGTAGCTTATGTACGCTCCTGTGCGGCCAGTTGCTCACTTATCTCCTATCTCAGGTGAGTGGTGGCAGTAGTCTCAGCACTGTATGGCCCATTATCGGTCTCCGTCAGCCCCATCATGCCTGCGGTTTACCATCGCATCAGCAACAGTCCCTTACGACAGTTTCTGATAAATTTGCTCAAGTCAATTAAAGACTGCCGAGCTCTCATCAGCACAACGCTCTGTTCACAATATCTGTGGACAGATGAAATGATCGATTAGATTCTAGCTGATGTAGGCTTTCAAGACAGTAAAAGGCTGCTTAGCTTTGCTAAAAGCCAAGACAGATGGGATTCCACGCCCAAGCCGGTTGCTAGTGTGTAACTCAAGTGATTCTGCAATTCGTAAATGACGTTGCTATCGTTTACTTGAGGCATCTAGATGGCTAATGCAAAAGAATTTTCTATTGTTCACTTCCGCTGCACTGACTGGCAATAATAGCTGCCAATAGCAATGTAGAAAAGTCGCTTGCCGCTCTATCGTTCGCTTCCGCTGCAGTGATTAACAGTGACAGCTGCTAGCAGTGATGCAGAGAAGTTGCTTACCGCTATATGGGTGTCTCAAACAGTAAACAAACACGCTGCTCTACTTCCAGGATTCAAACCACTCTCGCTCCTTGAATCAACATTTCTTCACCACCCGCCATACAGCCAAAAATGGGCGAATCTTCACGAAATCGCGAAGCGCTTGAGCGTGAGCTGGAAGCCAACGTCGTTGAGAACGTCGTCGAGAACGTCGTCGAGATCCCCCGACCGAACGTCAGTGTGGCGAAGACCAAAAGCTGGGCTTCCAGTGACCCGAATTTGATCGACTCAGGTACCGCTGTGATTCATGCGAAGCTCGATGAGCTCGTGTCTTTGAGCCAATCGATTGTTACGATGCTTCTTGACCGAGGAGTTAAATTGAAGTATGTATCGATATAGAGGCGGTACGAGCGGTGCCAACTGACCATCGATAGGAACCTCACTGCCGACGTCAACATGCTCAAGAAATCTCTCGGAGGGGGTTCGTCTCCTTCCACCAGCCGCCGGTCTTCGGTCGGTAGCGTTAGTCGTGTGTCATCCATTGACGACGAGGCCGAAGAACTCGACTTCCTTGCATTCCTCGACGAATTTTTCGAAACCTTCATCCAGAGCTCTAGTTTTAACCCTCTCAAGAAGCGCACCAAGAATACCCTCGCAGCCGCACAAGCTATGGTGAATGCGGCCAAACAGACCCTCAAGGAGACCGTGGGTGATGATACCGCAGGTAAGTAGCATCAATACTCAGGCTACGTAGATTCTTGTAACTGACGATAGCTTTTAACAGTGATCATCAACGAACAGTTAGCAGGCTACGATGACCTGAAGATCCAAGAGCTTTATGTCACACTCAGCAAGCGGTACCATGCTCACAAGAGCGAGGGGAAGAAAGTGGCCACGGTAACAGACAACTACGAGACCGACGTCGAGAAGGCTGGAGACAACGAGGAAAGTCAGTCGACCACCAACATGGCCACCCCCAAGCCTAGACGATCTCAGCGCCTTCATCAACCCCAAACACCCGCACCTCCACGATTTGGAAACGTCCACGACGACGACGATGATGATGATGCCGACGGTGACGCTGTTGGCGAGCGACGGGCAACTATTGGCGACAACTCTTACGTCCCCGACGAATGATCTTATCTACCTCGATGGTGCCAGGGTGGCTAACGGCGGCCCCGCTCATTTGTCAATTGTGGGCGATATCAATGCCTTCCTATTGTAGATATACGTCTCCAACCTAGTTAGACTACCCTATTTACCATCACGTGGGGCCTTGAGTTCTGACTTGAGTTGGTGTCCGAATTGTTTCTCCCTTCATCCTAGTGCGCTCGTTTGAAAGTCCATCAACTTGCCTATTGTAGTTTAGCTTCGGGCCTCAAACGTCATTCACGATACCTACCCCACTTTGTTAATTATTGCCGGACGTCTCAGTAGGTCTTCTGGAAGCATGATTTCCAAACTTTGTCCCAACATCTCTTATCTTACACTCAACAATGATGGATCACACTATAATCTGGTCCCTCTTCGTAGGCACCGCCGTTGCCGCGACGATTTACTTGTTCTCGCAGCGTCAAACTCCACAAGAGGCGGGGCTTGAAGTCACTCAGGTGAGAGGATAGAGACCTTGAAAGGCGTGGGGTATCAGCTGACGATTTTACAGCTCTATGTGTACCCTGTGAAGGGAATAAGAGGATGCGCACTTGATAAAGCTCGTCTCGGTCCATTTGGCTTCGAGGGAGACAGAACCTTTTGTCTCCAGAAAGTCAAAAGAGACGGCGACTCAGAACCCCAATATGAAACCATGTTCATCGCATATCACCTCACGCTTGCGCTTTTCCAAGCTTCTATCGACTATGACAAGAGTCAAGTGACGATTCAATGGAATGCGGATAAGACCAACGACAGCATTCATTTCCCTCTGAAGCCATCTCTGGAAGGTCGCAAGATCATTGAGGCCAATCTTCATACAAGCACTACCAAAGCTTACGACATGGGAGATGACCTTTCGAAATGGTTTTCTGACCGCATTGAGCAAGAAGTCCGATTAGTCTACATCGGCGATGGCTCAAGAGCTGTCCTAGGATCTGTGGCACCTCATAGCTCTGACGGTTTGCAAAAGGCCTCATTCACTCAGCGGGTTAAGAACAACATTCCATTCCTGGCACATCCACCGGAGAGAATCACTTTCAGTGACTTCGCACATTATCTAGTCGTCACAGAAGAGTCTAACAATGAGGTAACATCACGTTTGAGTGAAGGCTACTCGATGGACGTCACCAAGTTCCGACCTAACATCGTTGTTCGCGGCGCCTCCGGAACTTTTGCTGAGGATTTCTGGGGAGAATTACTGTTCGATGGTGGAGTGCGCATGGCGTTAACAGCCAACTGCTTTCGATGTCAGAGTATCACCGTGGATTACGAGACAGGCAAGACAGCGGCCGATGATCGGGGCACCGTTTGGAAGAAATTGAACAAAGACCGAAGAGTGGACAAGGGAGCCCAGTACAGTCCTGTCTTTGGACGGTATGGCTTCTGTTATGGTGACGACATGAGCAAGACGCTTTCGGTTGGGCAGAGAGTCGACGTTACCCGCGTCAACAAGCAGCGAACGATTATGGGTAAGTGTGACAGTTTATCAGAAACTGAATGCGTGCTAACAGGATAGACTGGCCAACAATCAGCACCCTTGGTGTTCCGCAGAAGAAGTGAATGGCGAGAGAATTGATCCTTGTTGCAATTTAACGCGTCCTGACGCGTGGGCGCGGTTCTTTCGCGAAATGGCTACCCTATTGCTCGAAAGACAACGACTTGGGTCCGCAACAAGCTGTCCGCAAATACTTATGAGCACTCGGTAGAAGACTTGGGTCATTGGAAAGTAATTCATGCAACGATTGATACGAATGAACTGATGAATCAGGCTGTTGAAAGTTGTGTTATAACCTTCTTCACTTGTCCTTTGGATCTGGTAGGACCAGACCCGGACACCCCAATCTACAATGAAATTTCACTCATCGGTAACAAGATAACCCCAATGATCAGTTGCTGCTTTGGATCGCTGATACTGGGAGAATTACAATCTATATATCAATTATAACGTCAACCAGTTGGGAAACTGGCGCTGTGCATATTTTCACGTCGACATGCTAGACACAGCCAAGATGGTCAAAATCGCTGTTCCACGATCATAGACGCTAATGATGACATCAGCTTTCATCCAATAAGCGCGCCTCAATGGCTCAGTGGTAGAGCGTGTCACTAGTAATGACAAGGTCCACGGTTCGATCCCGTGTTGAGGCACAACAAGATGTTCACTGAACAATTCGTTCTTTTTGCAAATTCTTCCAATTATCCAACTATCTGATTACTTCCACAGAATTAATCCACATCATTATGCACCTAGTCCAGTCCCTGGTGCATCACTCTCCTTCATCGGAACAGGCGTCTTCAACCAACCTCTCTTATCAGCCGCCAGAATCGCCTTTAACCAAGCATCAGCCATCTTCTCATAACCATCATCATTAGGATGCTTCGAGTCACCAAGATCCGCTTTCTTGATATCAATCGGGACCTCCAAAATCTTCTTTCCAGACTTTTGTCGCGCTGCGATAAGCGCTCGGATTTTGGGATTGAATTTGTCTGTGTTGGCTTGCATCTTTGCATCGTTGGCCCAAATGACTGGTGCAAGTAGGATAGTCACGTCTGAGGAGAGTTTGAAGATACCGTCGACGATATCGGCCATGATCTTGTCTGCGATGTCGAGATCGATTCCTCGGTCCATGTTGTTTGTGCCGGCGTGGATGAGGACAACGTTGGGTTTGGCTTTCATGGGGGTTTGCCAGTAGCCATTGATATCGGATAGAAGCTTTCCGCTATGACCTTCATGGTGTGCATCGACCATGTTTCCATTCTTCAATGTGCCAACCATATTGACCTTGACACCTTGTGCAAGGATCTTTTGTCGCAACGGTAGACGATATCCAACAATGCCCGTTGAGCCTGTTCCCTTCGTGATAGAGTCACCCAAGGGCAGGACTCTGATGTTAGGTAACGCAGTGGCTGGCGAGGCCAAAACCAACAGCGCCACGAGGGCAAAAATGTTCCGAAGGGTAGACAACATAGCGAATCAGCTTACAGGAATAAGCACTCAAAAAGTAAGCTCTTTAAACCAAAACAAACTGCAGAAAGTGGCGTCAAATGAGCGAGGTCAGCCATCACCTTAAATAAACTCCCGCAACACCCTTGTCATCATCTTAAAAGCACCTCTAAGACGGGAAATGCAGGTCGGTCAGCCGTGTCTGTAGGTGAGATCTCGTGGTGTTGGCTCATTGGCTTCAAAAGACTCCGGCGGCACGATAAATGACCACCTGAAAGAGCCAAGCTTGGGGAAGGGTGTCGTATAGACCAGGGTTGTATATGTTGGTGTGCAGCTTACACAAAACAGGGATTAGATGCTGATAACACTGACTAGACATGTCGCATGACGCATAGACTGGTCACTGTGATGGGCCGTTGGGTAAGAAACCAATGCATCTCTGTGTTGTTCGCAGAAGGAAACATGGAGATTGCCAGTGCATTATCTCAGGGTTTGGTGGCATTGATCGCGTATCTTGTTATTATGGACCCAAAGAGTCGAGACTATTTCCGCCAAGTCCATATTCCCTCAAGCGAACCTATGAACCCTGTAGCCGTGCCCCATGAGCTTACTGGGTTGTTTAAAAATACACAGCCACCGTCAAGGAGACATTGCATGGCTCTGCTATTGGATGCAGTATTCATTGCGACTTGGCGTAAGATTCTGGGTTCATCCCATGGCCTTTTCAAAAAGCCGGTCTCTTGGGGTCGAGGTCACTTTCTTGGCAAGTCACAGAATTGTAACTAGGACCCTTAATTGAAGTCTTTAACTCGTATTGACTACGGAAGCTAGTCTGAAGCGCATCTTAAAAATCTAGACTCGCTCAACCCTTGACACACTTGGCGCCTTGTTGTCCTCTTCATCATCGTGCTCAAGCATATCGTCAAGTTTCCTATCGCTGTTGTGAAATTGTCGGGTTGCAGCTGCAGCATCACCCTTTCGTCCAGTATCGAAGAGTACGGAAACCTCCTCAATAGTCATGTTTCTGAGGCAGAGGTTAGTACTGTAGAGATATGAGAGATGCGGATCGAGACATACCTTGTCTCGGGGAAGAAGAAAAGGATAAGGACGAGATACATGGCGATGACCGCGATGTACACGATATAACTGCCTTCTGTTAGCACTGATTGAATGAGTGTGATGGGATGACTTACTATTTCCAAGCGATAGCCTCAAGAGCAACGGGGTTAACCCATTGATTGAAAGCAAGCGCGACACTTTGGACACTCAACTCAATACTCAAACCCTTGAGTCGCAGGTTATACGGCAAAATCTCAGCGCCATAAGCAAAAGGCAGAGGCGACCAACTGATGCAGTAGAATGTCTTGAAGAGGTACATCATTGGCACCACAGCAAGGCCAACCCCATGTGAGGGGTTATGTGCGAATGAACCGCTAAGACCAGTGATAACGGCGCACACAGCGCACATGCCAGCCGTACCAGTGATCCAAAGTGTACGACGACCGAGACGCTCGGCGCTCATGGCGCCAGCGTAGGCCCAAATGAGAGACCAAATAGCCATGCCGCCGTTGATACCAGCGATAGCGCTGGCAGACGTGATACCGACAAGCTTCAGAGCTGGAGACAGATAGTATGCAATGATACCGTTGCCGACCCAGTTGGAACCAGTACCCATGGTGACAAGCACAAGGAGACGACGCCTGTTACCAGGAGTCTTCAAGAAATCAGTGTACTTGGCATTGTTGTTCTCCTTCTCGAGGTGCAGAGCGCGGCAGATCTCATCATATTCATATCGCAACAGCTCATCATTAAGTTCGCCGTTCGCATGTTCGTCGGCAAGTACTTTCAGAGCTTCTTCGGACCGGTCGTGGTCGACGAGCCATCGAGGGCTTTCGGGGACGAAGAGAAGATGGACAAGAACGATGGCAGGAGCAAAAGCCTGGAAGAGACAGGGAGCTCTCCATCGCCACTCAGTGTCGGGCCACGAGAGTGTACCATAACAAAACCACGCGGCGACAATCTGACCGACGTAGTAGTTACTGTAGTAAGCAGTAGCAACATACGGTCGAAGACGTGGATGCGCCAGCTCCTGTAGCAGAGCGATACCAGTGATCTTGCCAAAAGGACCAGCAGCACCGATGATGACTCGACCACCGATGAAAGTTCCAATGTCCTTGGCGAAGGCGTTGAGGAAGGCTCCCAGGATGAGTAGGACGGAGCCAATGGCCAAGCACCACTTTCGTCCCCAGAGTCCGTTGATGTAGGAAGCGAAGAATGGTGTTACGATCGCTGGCAGGAAGAGACTGGCGGAGATGAGGCCGAGGGTGTTGCCTGAGGGATAGTTGAAGTATTCTTCCCACTGAGGAATAGCTTGCAGTCCTAGAAGAGAGATGGTTAGCCTGCTGATCAAGAAGCAGAAGATGAAGAGTTTGATGTACCATTCATCAACGAGGCATCGAAGCCAAGGTAGAACACCGCAAAGTAAAACCCAACACAATGCCAGACATTCTTCCGAAGTCCAGCATCCTTGTACCAAGTCGGATGGGTGTTATTCTTCAACCCAGCATAATGCAGTGTCTTTGTAGCCTTTGGCTTGAAGAACTCTTTGATCTGCTCGAACATCTTGAAGTATCTACACATTAGATGCCCAGACGACAGGTGTGGCTTCAAATCATTATATATCGGAAGCAAGAAGCCGAAGTGTGTGGAGCAGAGACGATCGTATACTGTTCTGTCCATGGGGAGGAACCTGGGGTAAACCTGGGGTAGCAGTGGTTGACCCTTGTCTGATGATTGGGACTACCCAATAGGACGGAAGGCCGATTAGACGGCTGGATGTCCTTGTTCATTCCTGATGATTACAGGTAGTTGCATCATCATAGACGTTGCTCATTCCGTCCGCGCTAGACGACCTTGTGAGATAACAGACCTTGCAGATGTGGGGGAAGGGAACTCGGAATCACAGCTGCAAGTAACGAACGAGTACAATCCGAAGACTCGAAAGACTACCTGATGTTATGAAGATATATGTTTTATTTGTTTTGCGAACAACTGGTATTGTGCAATAAGAACATGACACCGAGGATGATGAAAAAGGACCGAACCGTTTAACGAAAGCCAATGCAACTCCTCCCACGCTGGCCAACGACAGACCAACGCCTTCTTATTGGGCTATGCTCTGGAGCTCCAAGGGAATCAGTAAACATCATCCTGAATCTTCGGTAAACTTTGGACCGAGAATAACCCCAGTCGCAATATATCCAGCATCGGCCCTAGAGCTGGAGGCCGTTCATGCGCTACCCCTCACTGTAAGCAGATCCTACGTGCGGTGGCATATCCGTCATTAGGCGATCCACCGATTGGCGGAAAAGCATAACAGACATGGAAAAGGGTTTATATCATAAGACAGAGCAAGTTTAAGCGCTGTACCCAATTACGTTATGAGAGGCTTCGAATTCATTATCGCTGCTTGGTTAACCTCAGACTCTAACAGAACGTACCCGATATCCTCCATCATGGGCGGAGGCAAGCCAATAGTTCTACGCTTAGGCGAAGATGTCAAGTACAACAACGAGTTCTACGAGAATATCTTCAAAAATAAATTCGACGTTGTCGCAAATGAGGAACCTGATCGCGAGTCATTTATCAAGACTTTGAAAGAAAACAAGTACGTGCTTCAGTCCGTAGCTGAATATGTCATGTCTAACGAAAGTCAGATATGGCCAGTTCTCAGCAATTTATCGACCACACTTCCAGTCGGGCGGCGAGATGGGTCAATGGGACGACGAACTCATCCCTCTCCTTCCACCATCAGTTCGCATCTTTGCATCCGCCGGTGCAGGCTTCAACTGGGCTGATGTCGACGCTCTCGGCCGTCGTCGTATCTGGTATGCCAATGGCGCAGGCGCCAGCGACGAAGCCGTCTCAGATACAGCCCTTTGGATGATTCTATCAGTCTTTCGGAACTTCTGGATGTCGCAGAAAGGTGCTCGCTCTTGTGACCCTGAGCAGTTTAAAAAAATGCATAAATTCATCGCCACGATCTCATATAACCCACGTGGTCATGTCCTGGGTATTGTCGGATTGGGGAACATCAGTAAGCTACTTGCCAACAAGGTGCGATTAGCTTTGGGGATGAAGATCCATTACTTCGATGTTGTGAGATCACCGCCCGAGGTTGAAGAGGATCTTCAGGCAACATACCACTCATCTCTCCATTCCCTCCTCAACATCGCCGACTGCGTCACACTACATACACCGCTCAACGCACATACACAGGACATGATCAACAAGGAAGCATTCGCCGCCATGAAAGATGGCGCACGATTAGTCAACACAGCTCGTGGACAGATTGTGAACGAAGAAGCTCTGATCGAGGCGTTAAAGAGCGGCAAGATTTCAGCTGCTGGTCTAGACGTGCATTACCACGAACCGCAGGTTTCCAAAGAGCTAGCGGGGATGGATAATGTGATTTTAACGTGTCATAATGGAGGAGCTGCTATTACAACGAGGATTAACTTTGAACTCATGGCGATGGAGAATATTATGAGGGTTGTGGATGAGAATGGGGACTTTTGTGGGGAGCCGACGACGGCTGTTAATCATAAGGCTTTCGAGGGAGCTTCTTCATGAGTGGGTTATAGTTTAACAAATAAAACAAGCCTTGTTCAATTTTTGACATTGGAGAATAACCCATCGGTAATATTAACAGGTATGTTATTTATGAAGCTTCAGCCAAGAACGTTGCTAAATATATCGTCTTAATGGGTGGGGTGCCATCGAGCAGCTTTCGATTCATTGTAACGTCACGTTCTTCAAACTATTTGTACATAAAAACAAGTTTGGATCTATGAGATAAAGATTGAGAAAACTAGACATGTCGCAGCGTAGCAGATGAACGGTATGCGAGAAGAGCGTCTTCGGTCGGGTTAGCCAGGCCCAGAATGCCCACATAGGTACGGATACACTGACTCAGATTGGCTTCCCCTGCAAATGTCCACTTTCGCCTGGCACTTGCCGGAGTTTTCCACTACCGGGCAAGGCTTGCATTTTCGCCAATCCCCGTCATATTTAAGTACGATCTGCTCCAGGTGTATATAACCTTATGATATCTTCATTATAGCCGAGATCAGCTGAGAATCCACCCACAGCTGGCTCAATGATGAGTTAGGGCTCAGACAATGCGACCAGTTGGCAGGACGTCCACTTTAATTGTTAAGCAGCTGTCAGCTTCCATGGAAGGTGACATTGAAACTGAGTCGCTGCCCTGTTTTCGCAAGTAAAAACCCTTGTGGACTAGCCCCTGTTTAGTAACTGTTTAGCATCCTTAGCGAAGAAGGGATCTGCAACACGGCAATTTCTAGCGGGTGTCGTTCCGGATCAACTGACTAATTTTAGTGGCACCAGCGGGGATTATATCCGTTCTTCTTTAATGCTATATGGACGCTTATACCGGGAGTATTAAACATGTTGAGGGATGAACCATGACGGATATAAAACAAACCGGCGCAAAGAGGATCAAAAGCGGATATACAGTTGTTTGAGATTAATGATGCGAAAAAAGGCTGTGATCCACAGTCTGTGCATTAGGTCTTGGTCTAGGGATTAATTACTCGACGGGATCTGCGCATCAGTGGTTCTGTGCTCGGGGAACTAGGGCGCAGCTGAAGAGGACGGGCTTACTTGTTGGACAAGGCCGCTTACTCTAAGCACTTTAGTCCCCGAATATCACCAGAAACCGGGGTTTCCCCAACTCACCGTTTTGTATTCCACTTCACTATAGAAACCGTTTGTGGATTGCGCCCTACACTTCCGACGTGGCAAGTGGTTATCGAAGTCAGCCCTCGAGACGAGAAACGATCCCGCTTATCACCGTCACATTTCAGACTCACATGGCAAACTCAAATCATTTCCTTCATCCGAACTCGAGATCGGCGGACAATCACTTTGTCGAAAGCCCTGTTCGGCTTTGCGCAACGCATGGCATTGGCTACAAATCCCTGTTCCCTCCAAGACCCTGAGACATTAATTATCTCGGCCTGTTAAAGAACATGGATTGCGCCTGACTCAAGAGCCAACCAACTGTTCATGCTAAGTGTTGTAGTGCCCGACATGCCCGCTCAGGTGAGACAGCGGGACTTGCACACGGCAAGGAAGATGCTTGACAGGTAGCTAGAGTATTTAAGTTTGAGTATAAGAATTGAACGAGCCGCTTATGCCGGAAAGGTGTGCAATCCACACACTCTTTGTCTTTGTGAGATCATCACCTGTCATGCGTTGTACTTCAGCCTTATCTTTGGCTATCAGCCTCTCAACCTGTGTCGCGGCTCGTCCCGAAATCCCCTTCATCAGCACCCTTCTCGATCCACTACAGCACATCGTCCAGTCTGCCTACGCCGGCGATGGACTCAAGGTTGGACATCTTGGAGAACTGGGTGGTATACCAGGTGTTGAGGCTACCTATGATTACATCGTTGTAGGTGGAGGTACTGCAGGAAACACCATTGGCTATCGCTTGGCCAAGGCTGGCTACAGTGTCGCTATCGTCGAAGCTGGAGGCTTTTTGGAGATTGCTAAGCCTATTCTTGCTACAGCGCCTGGTGGTGTGACGGCTGGTAGTGGTGCTAGTCTTCTTGACTCTAATCCTTTGAGGGATTGGAGATTCACCACTACACCGCAGACGTCTGCTGATAATCGCGAGATTCATTATGCGCGTGGAAAAGTTCTTGGTGGTTCTTCGCAGCTTAACTTTTTGGTTTATCACAGACCTACCAATGGTACTATGGCCAAGTGGGCTGAGGAGGTTGGAGATGACAGTTACCAGTAACTGACAACCTATGCTCATATGGAAACATTAACTAACTGACTTCATAGGTGGGACCAAATGATGCCTCACTTCCAGAAGACCGCAACCTTCACACCTCCCGATAACGAAAAGCGTGGTCCAACCATCGAGACCGATTACGACGCATCCGCCTTCTCCTCTGAGGGCGGTCCTGTGCAAGTCAGCTACGCCAACTATGTCCCCTCATGGGCCGCTCTTGTCGCAAAGGGTCTCAACTCCCTCGGACTCAAGAGCATCGACGGTTTCAGCAGCGGCAGTCTACTCGGTTACTCCTACACAACAACCGCCGTCCGACCCAAGACCGCAACCCGAAGCGCTTCTGATGACTTTGTCAAGGCTGCTCGTGATGAGAAGCTCAAGACCCTCAAGGTGTACACTCAGAGCTTGGCCAAGAGAGTTCTCTTCGACGATAAGAAGAAGGCGACTGGTATTGAAGTTACCTCTGTTGGTCTCGATTACACTCTCAAGGCTAAAAAGGAAGTCATTGTAAGCGGTGGAGTTTTCCAGTCTCCTCAGATTCTCATGGTCTCTGGTGTTGGTCCCAAGAAGCAGCTTGAAGAGTTCGACATTCCCGTCGTTGCCGATCTTCCAGGTGTTGGCCAGAACATGTGGGATCACATCCTGTTCGGTCCCTCTTTCGAAGTCCAAGGTCTCGAAGACACCCTCAGCGTGGCCATCAACAACGCCTCTGTCTTCCAAGGCGCTCTTGACGCCTATATCCAGCAGCAGGCTGGACCCTTGACATCCAACCAAGTCGAGCTTCTTGGCTGGGAGAAGGTTCCTGAGAAGTACCGCTCCAAGTTCTCCAAGTCAACACTCGAAGCCCTGAAGGACTTCCCTGAAGATTGGCCCGAGACTGAGTTTATCCCTCTCAACGTATACTCCGAAGATTGGTCATTCCCCATTCTCCAACAACCCACCGACGACAAGGCGTACACAAGCATCAACGGCGGTCTTGTCGCCCCTCTATCCCGCGGAAACATCACACTCCAATCAAACTCCACCTCCGACGCACCTCTCATCAACCCCAACTTCCTCAGCGACAAAGCCGACCAAGAAGTCGCCATCGCTCTCTTCCGCCGTCTTCGCGAGGTTGCCAAGTCAACTCCCATGAAAGACACCGTCCTCAAGGAAGTTTACCCCGGTGAGGAGCACGAGTCTGACGAGCAGATCCTTGCTGTTCTGCGCGATACCCTCATGACTGTTTGGCACGCTGCTTGTACCTGCAAGATGGGCAAGAAGGAGGATAAGATGGCTGTTCTTGACTCCAAGGCTCGAGTGTATGGCGTTGAGGGACTGCGTGTTGTTGATGCTTCTTCGTTTCCTATGCTTATTCCTGGACATCCTATGGGTACTATCTATGGGTTGGCTGAGAAGATTGCGCATGAGATTATTTCGGAGGTTGAGGATGAGAGTCCCACTTACAAGCTCGACATCGATGCCAAGGTTGCAAATTAGTTCATTTGTTAATTATTTATTATAGACCGTATATCGTTTCTTGTAGACTATTTGATTCCATACCAGTTCACCTTACTTCGTCCGTTTGGATTTTGTTTACTGGTGCCTAAGCCACAAGAAGCTTAAATGACCACAAAGAGTTGGCGGTTCTCAACGAAACATCCAACTTCAACGACTCAAAATTGACAATTTGATGCATTGCCCGAGACAGGATCATAGACACCAATAAGCAGCGCAAAGCTTCAACAATAACAAGGATCGATAGCTCAGTGGTACGAGCGAGGGATTGCAGATCCCTAGGTCGCGTGTTCGATCCACGCTCGGTCCTAACTACTTTCTTTTTGTCAAACTTGCCTATCATCGTCGGTAATACTGAAGCTGAATCGTTTGTGGCCATGTTCCGGTCATGTTACACTAGCCGTGGTGGAGCTCAATTGCTTGCGCGACCTCGCTCGAGGTGAAACCCATCAATTGGCAAGTTGGCCATGCAAGGAGTTTTGCAGAAATAGATAATCACGACATGAATTGGCTTCTAAAATATAGTTAAAGTTAGAGTAACCTTTTGTTTGTGGGCGGCGTACTGACTTTTGGTCAGCAGATCAGCCATAAACAAGATCAATCTCGTGCAACCTTGAGCATCTATCACGATGATGAGTCTAGTAGATACCATGAGCTGCAGAAGATTTTTGCATTTTGGTATATAAGACGATGTTGCGAGACTGCTTACATCAACAGCCTCTATAGCTCAGTGGTAGAGCGTTGCACTTGTAATGCAAAGGTCCATCGTTCAATCCGGTGTGGAGGCAGTTATTTTCTTTTGCTTTTTGGGACACGGACCATGCAGATTCTTTTTGCATTGAGTGCAGTGACAGTGAACTTAGTTGACAACAAGAAAATTGTCATGGTGAAGTCGTGGTGAAGTGAGCTCGGCCGGGCAGTGATTGATCGACAGAAGAATTTTGTCAATTGGACGCCCACAAGAAACGTCAAGTAATATTATTAAATAAATTGTAGAATATTAAAACGTATAATCCCCATCCTAGCATTTACCAGTTGCCTTGAGAGCGTATTGCTTGATAGCAGGCTCATCAAACTGCTTGGGCAGGTACAGCACCAGAGAAAGACCAGCTATAGCGACAGCATTCTCAGTGATCAGCAGATCCTCCAATCCAAGCCCAGGTGCCAAAGACCTGTTGCAAACGCTAGCAAGGTCAACTCTGGATGTTTTTCCAGGTCCCTTGTGTGTAAGAGCATCCTTCGCAAGTGCAAAGGTAAGAGGATTGGCTAACATACTCTCATGAGTGTAGAAAGAACCGCCTAGCTTCCCAGCGCAGACCTTTTGGACTTCGGCATTGGTAACACCAACCTTGCGTGCATCTAGGAGGTAGGCGGAAGCTCCAGTGCCAGCTTGGGGCTGGACAACCTCATCGAAGAAGCTGGAGTAGAGACTGGTGGTGGGGATGTAGCCCGAGTCGCCTCCATTGGAGCGAAGGGTGGTGATAAAGTCGCTTCCTGCTTTTTGCTGAAGAACAGCAGGCGTGTTGATCAAAGTAGTTAGGCCGAGGGTGTTGGCCAGAATGGTGCCCTTGTAATCAGCGCTGATGGCAACATGGTCGGTTGTGGTTTTACGCGTTGAGGGCCAGTACTTGAGAGCCCATTGAACGTCAATGTTGCCTTGCGACCAGGCAATGATAGCTGCATCGCGCTTGGTGAGAGAAGCAATGTAGTTCATGGCGTACGCGGCATACTCGGCATTGACTTGGGCATCTTCGAGCAGAAGAGCAGGCACATTCACCCAAACGGGATCAGCCCAGTCCACGCCGGTGAGCAGTGGGATGAAGTTACCACGGAAGGTAGTATAGCCAGTGGAACCAGTACCGGGGAACAAGATGACTGGGGGTTTCTTGCCGTATGTGAAGGTAGGTGGGATGTAAATGGCAGCACGAAGCTTTGACTCGGGGACGGTATAAGAGGCATCGCAGTTCAAGACCTTGGGATAGACCTTCTTGGAAGGGTCACGATTCCTATAACTGGTAAGTATGCTTTATGCGACATGGTCAGGATTAACTTACTTATTGTT
This sequence comes from Fusarium scirpi, assembly GCA_004367495.1. Taxonomy (NCBI): domain Eukaryota; kingdom Fungi; phylum Ascomycota; class Sordariomycetes; order Hypocreales; family Nectriaceae; genus Fusarium; species Fusarium scirpi. The sequence goes on along the minus strand of QHHJ01000182.1, from coordinate 10,062 downwards.
GCTTCCGTTTTCGGCTGAAACAAGACCCTTGGCATAAGCGAAAATATCCGCCGTGTCGCCAAAGATGATACCATTCGCAATCAATTGCGCGCTGTACTCAACGATACTCTTGGGCTTGGCCTCTGAGATTTTCTGCAGAGCAGCATTAACCTCTTTGACATCCTTGCGCTTCTTGTTAGGCGACAGTTGCTGCAGGATATCGAGTGTTTTCTTCCTGTCACCGCTGTCAAGAGCCTTGCGCAGCGGACCTAGAAGACCACCAAGCGTGGTATCTAATAGACCGCCAACGCCATTGAGAAGACCAGAAACGAGTTGTGGCTCTGGTGCCGGAGCTGCAAGGCCAAGGCCTGCAAAGGCAAGAAGAGGCACCTGGAACCGCATCGCGACGTGAAGAACAGTCGAGTGCTTTACAGGGAATAATTGGGAAGAAGCAGACAGCTATAAGGTGTGGCTGCGCTGTCGATCCCCATATAAACCTCCCTGTAATTTTAGAGGGCAATCCACTCAATATCCGACCGCGGTAGTTGTAGAGTGTCCATGACGAGGAAACAACCGTGCGCTGTGACACCGGCGCGTTCATTAGCTGGTCTTCTCGTAAAACTTTTGATGGCTTTTTATGGCTTTTTACCCCTGTCTTTTCTGGCGTTTGGGTTCTAGTGCCTTGCGCTATTGAACTCTAGCGGCTTCACAGGCATTTCGTTCCGCTGGCTGAGGAATGCTTCGACTTTTTCTAGTGTGAGAATAAGGTTCATGGCTGATTTAAGACATAGTTGCCCGAATAGGAAGTTCAAGACAGGATCAGCGTCATTATTCAGAATGGTTGTGCGCCTGCGTTAATATTGAATCGTGAAATTGCATCATTTGATGATTGTGTCTTGCGGGCGCAGGTCTGACCTTGGTTCAATGATTACAGAGGTTCTGGTGAAGAAATAGCTTTCATGAATCTTCACAGCCAAGGATGATGCGCGCAGTACCTGATGCTTGGCATATACGCAAACAATCAGTACATATGGACAAGTTTCAACTACACAACGGAAATAAAGTGCCTTTGTTCTGATGACGACGGTTCAAGATAAGGTTTAATAGATTAACTAACAATAAACAGTCAAGTTCAAGGTGATAAAAACTTCAAGCACTACGCTGAAGCCCAGAAACAAATATCCCAAGCTAGAATACATCATTCAACTAGTTACCAGTAGGCCAAAGTCCTCCCAAAATTCCCTTGCCAGTCTCAATAATTCCCTTGAGAGAACCCTTGGAAACACCAGCGTAACTGCCGTACGGCTCGGTGTAGCCAGGATACTTCGCAAACAGCTTCTGATTGTACTTCTGAAGCTTGGGACAGCTCTTGTTAGCAAGAAGCTGGCGGAGCTTGTCACTCAAGGGTGTCAAAGCCTTCTTGACATCGGTGAATTGACTTCCCAGAACATCAGGGGCAGCAGCCATGATAATCTGCATAACGAAGCACTCGAGGTTGTTGGGCTTGAGGAGCATGGCAGTGTTGAAGACGCCGCCAGTAAGGTCCTTGATGTCGACGCCAGCGAAACTGTTGACCTTGCCGGTGTTACCACCGATGTTCAACAGACGAGGGTACTTGGCAGCGTGCTCGAGAACATCAATGAGAAAGTCAGGAATGGAGAACTCATCACCTATCGGGCGACGGTACCAGTTCTCGGGAATGCGCTCCCAACCTTGGTTGACTTTGAAGTTACCAGGCTTATCGCCCTTGACACCAAAGAAACTGGTGAAGACTTCTCGAGAGAGATAACCTTCGGGGTACTTGCTGGAGTGGTTGGCCATCATTCGTGGGGGGAAGGAATACGCGGCAGGGGAGACCAAGACACCAGCGAAGGGAGAGTAGAAGAAGTGACTGTTGGTCTTCTCAGAGTCTTGGAACCGTTTGTAGTGGAACGGTGCGAGAGCGGTGTATTGCTTGGGGGCTGGGGTGTTGAGCGGGATGGCCTTCCAGTATTCTTCGAAACGGCTGAGAACAACGTGGAAGTTGTTTCCAGTCACGTAGAGATCGCCTCGCGTAGCGCTGACATCGGACTCATATTTGTTGTGAGACCCGCTAAGACCAGAAGGGGTACCAAGGATACCACCTCCATTGAGGATGTTCTGGCTGAAACGGCTGGGACCACCGATGGAGTAGCCTGGGCTGGTGGACAGCGGGTTACCATTGAAGACGGTACCATAGACAGCCAAGAAGCCTCCAAGGTCAAGACTCATGCCGTATACCTCATTGGTAGCCTGGATGATAGTCTGTATGTCCGCGACACCATTGCGAGGCAGATATCCATGGTTTGCAAGCGCATTCAGACCAGGACAGGGACCTCGCTGGTCACCAGCCTTGAAGTTGGGTGCGTGAAAGGCATGCTGACCAGAGACGCTGATGCGCTGCTTCTTGGCGTCGAACTTGGCAGCTCTTTTCTCCTTTGCATAGGGACAATCACCTGCCTCTCGCTTTTCTTGTTGAGCAGCGAAGGGGCAGGCTTCGGGGGCTCGCTCAGCGTGTTGGCGATAGGCTTCGACTTGTTCGGGGCTGAGTTGGGGGAATGCGAGAGTGGAGGGGAAGAGGCAGGCTGCTGCGAGCCATGAGGATAGTGTGATCTTCATGATGAAGAGGGAGTGATGGAGAGGGATGGTTGCACAGAGTAGTATTTGGGTAGGGACCAACCAGATCTATTTATCGTCGAGATACTTGGTCGTACTGCAGGAATTAATGCATGCAGTGTTCATTTTCTCCTCCGACAGCAAAGACAATAGCCATTAAAATGACGTTGTGTATCCTTCCCGTGTCTTACTGTCTCAGTCAGTAAGTCCCTTGCCTCAACAACAGGCCTGATTCCTTGAGATTTGACAAGGGTGGTTTCCAGTTTGTCTCAAAGCGCGCCGATCAACGGCTTGGATGATGAAAATCATATATTTTTGATTGGTCGATTCAACGAGCATATCGCTGCAAGATCACCAACAGCGATGTTGAATATCTCAATCAAGTCAAGATGTTCCCTAGCCGGGTTACCGTTGCGCTAAAAGTGATCTATCGAAAAACTAAAATACTTGGCTTCTCTCGAAGCTTGGAATTTGCCAGCATATTATTGGCGGAGATAGAAGCTATCACGACAACAGCTGCATGTCCGTGCGAAGGGGGCTTTTTACTAGGAACGGCAGACAAACAGCTAATAAGAAACCGGGCATTACAACAGAAACATCGTTAATGACATCAATCTGAGCACATCGAGACGGTTTTTCTAGCGGCCCGTGAGCCAGATTTAGAGTGTCGCTAAGCTTATTCGGAATGAGTTTGCCCGTATAAGGTTCTTTTGCGAGGTACGAGCGTTAGGCATTTTTAATTGTATAGTGCGTGCAGCGACTATCAAGCTTTTTTGCCACGCGCAGGCTGTCAGTTTATTGAGGTCACAAGATTCGAGGACCTGCGCAAGTCGCTGCAGCTAGAAGAGACAACTTCAGAGTTGCCGATCCAGGTAGAATCTGAAGATGTAATGTGAATGAAACAAACAATATCCGTACCCGTTCAGCCCGTTGGTAGTCCGAGAGCCATCTGATCTTAGCACAGACTGTAGATCTTATCAGTTGCTGGCGGACCTTATTTCCAGGTGCGTGGGCAGGGAATAAATAACTGTGATAATTACCCCGGATCGCCGATCGAGCATGGGGCTGAGATCCCAACTGCGGAGTGGAATCTCCAGCGATCCAATTCTCACCTATCGGAAGTGCCTGAACTAGCATACCGGGGAGAGGTCAGAAGATCTATCATAGCGTACCAGCGTATGGAGACGAGTTTGACTTCAATAGTTCCAAGAATCAGCCCGCAGGCCCTTGATATTCTTGAAGGCACGGTCCTTTACTGAGAGCTCACCTTCGTCATTGAAGAATGCACTGATAACGAAAGTCGGAGGGTATAATCACACCGCTGGCTCCCATGATGCCGAGGAGGCTAGAGCTCTATACAAAGCTTGGTGCTTGAGCTACCAAGATATCACGCCATCCCCACACACGTTCTATTAGCTTGCCAAGTGGATGACAGCTTGACAAGCTGGACAAGTGATGTTGAGTAGCTTGGAAGCCACTAGGTCTGGAAACTCAAACGGCTCTTTCAACCAAGACATCTGCGCCGAGGCCTAATGTTTTTTGGGGTCTGCTAGTAACGCATCTAGTGATAAGATGCCCGGCAATGCGTACTTGAGACCTCCCTAGCGATAGCTTAAGAATGATGTTGCGCAAAGATTCGCTGGGCATAAGTGTAGATCTTCTGCGGAGTCGGACTATCGTGTCTTCGGGTTCGTTCCGAAGCGGCTTGAGACAGTAACGCCGAGACCAAACAACGTCGACGCGGCCACTCCATACCCTGACACCAGTTCCCTTTCCTCAAATCGGAGTCCGGCAAAGGTTGCGCAGAAAGAACAAGAAGCCAAGCAAGCGGTGCGAGGTGCGATAAAGAAGCCGAGTATGCGCTCCCATGGAAGCATTAACTACTGCCACAAGCCACATCCGCTTCTGCCACGTGGGTAGTCTCTTCTGGTTATTGAAGTTTAATGGGACACTATTGTATCAGAATCATAAGAGACAAAATAATTTAGGTGTCTTTGCCTAGCTTGGACTAACATTTAGGATATCCATTATCGTTAGCCTGAAGCCAACAGAAGTTAACATCCAATACTTTCTTTCGATAGCTGCTGTCTTTTTAGACCTGTCTCTGATAGATTCAAAGCCTTCCCGAATTACAGGATCTAGTGAGTTCTATACTTTGTAGAGAATGCTTTTCTAATTGAAGTTATCATAGATCCTGACGACTGATGACGAATCCCCGCTCAAAGGTCGCGATCTCTTGACTCTCAGGTGATGAATAATGGTGGCCAGATGCTTTCGCGTTGGAGTTTTATCACGTCGCCTGCCAAGTCTTCAAGAGGAATATACCAAGAAGGGTTATCATGTGTCGGTGGGTTGCAGATCTATATTCGCTCGTGGTCTCTTCGATGGTAGGCTCTACTGCAGAGGGAAAATGGCCCAGTAGCAGGTTTGGCTTGTTGCTATGGCTGTGGACTTGAAGGGCGCTTTTATCACTTTCAGAAGCTTCTCAAACGCCGACGGTCCAGTATGAGGAATGAATCTATCTAGTAACAACCCTTCATTTGCATCGCTTTCAAGTTTTTTAATCGTTTTTGAGAAGTTAAACAGATAGATACTTGAAAAAAATCGGTATTGACACAATCGATTAGCCTACGCAAGCGATGTTTCGATACCCGCTTAAGTCGTCAGGGCTTATACAACGCTGGTGACAACATGAGTTTACATGATTGGGTACTCATCCATAAAACGAGTCTTTAATATTTAGACGACCACGTGGAATGTGTCCATGCTCTATCGTAGTGATCACCGCAAAATCTGTCAAAAAATGATGAGTAACGTCCATCTTACCAACCCTGCGTCAATCTCTCCAAAGTCGGTCCACAAAATCTCCTATTTCTTCATGTTTTTGCCCATCTCCCGCAAAGGTTACATCGCCGACGGAAAACCATGCTCGAGTCTTCACCACAGGTCATCTGTTTCCAGCTCTAGAAACTAAATATCCACCACTCAGGTCATTGTGCTGTGCCTTAGTACCTGAAACTTACCAAGACTCCCTGGAAATTGATTTGGCTCCGTTTCTCGTAAGCGGGCCAATGGTGGATCAGGCGACGATGGAAAGAGCCGTATACGCGTATAGGTAGGCGCTTGTTCAACGCTTCACCGTTGGGAGTTAGGTAGCCTGCAATGGATAGATCTTTAAGTTAAGTCTTGTCAATGACTATTGCAATCGATAATACGTAGGAGTTTCTTCGTGGTCACAAGGCGACTATGTTGTTTCGTGCCTTCGTTTGGAAGGCATAAGGCCAATCTCGTTTACAAACAAAACTTCCTCGCCAAAATCATCCTGTCTTGGCACAGTCGAAATAAGCATAATTTTCCGTGTCCCAGTTTCAAACGCCCTTGGCGACTAACCGCTTGAGCTGTCAGAACATGGGCATGAGACGTTTGACGTCGGACATTCGGCTCACTCTAACCCACCTCGGCCAGACCTATTCTTATGCCATCGCTATAAGAACATTTCATCTCGTCTCTAATTTTTTGTTTCTGTCTTTTTGCCCCAAGTGCTACTTTGCTCTTTTTTTCGTTCTTTTTGTTCCGAGGTTATTCAACCTTTTCATTCGTTACCTTAGGCCGGCCTAAGTCATTCATTCAATCTTCTTCTTTTGCACGGCTTACCACATTCTTTTTTAAAACACACCTACTCAAAATGCGCTTCCAAGCTTCTTTCGCGGCCCTTTTGGCTGCTGCTGCTACGGCTTCAGCTCAATCCGTCGCTGGAAAGGCGTACGGTTTCGCTGCTGGTGTTACCGGTGGTTCGGGCGAGGCTGTTACTCCTTCCACTGCTGAGGAGCTCGCTGAGCTTCTTGCTGATGATACCCCTCGTGTCATATACATTGATAAGGAGTTCGATTTTACTGGTCAGACCAAGACTGGTCCTGGCTGCGACCGCAAGAGCTGCAGTGCTTCCAACGGCGGTCAACTCTACCTCGGAGACCTTTCTTGCGGTGGCGACGACAATGTCCCCGTTAGCTCTATTACTTATGATGCTGCTGGTCCTGAGCCTCTGGCTGTTGGTAGCAACAAGAGTATCATTGGTAACGGCAAGGCTGTCCTGAATGGTAAGGGTCTTGCTATCAAGAAGGGCTCTAGCAACGTCATCATCCAGGGCATCGAGATCACCAACCTGAACCCTGGAATCGTCTGGGGAGGTGATGCCATTGGAATCGAGGGAAACAACGATGGTGTTTGGATCGATCACTGCAAGTTCTCCAAGATCGGCCGCATGTTCATCGTCTCCCACTACGATGGTGCACGCATCACCATCTCCAACTCCGAGTTCGACGGTGTCACTGACACCTCCGCTTCTTGCAACGGCAACCACTACTGGACTATGATGTTCTACGGCAAGGGCGACCAAGTTACTCTTGACCGCAACCACTTCCACGACGTTGCCGGCCGAGCCCCCAAGCTCGGTGAGCCCGGCACCAACCTTTACGTCCATGCCACCAACAACTACTTCCAGAACATGAAGGGCCACGCTTTCGACGCCTACTCTGGCGCTAATGCCATCATTGAGGGTAACGTCTTCGATGGCGTCGACCAGCCTCTTACCAAGGAGGCCGCTGGTGTCAACACCCTCTTCGTCCCTGATGCCGCCGCCGCTGCTGCTTGCCAGGCCGCCCTTGGCCGTGCTTGTGAGCCCAACTCTGCTACTTCCAGCGGTGACCTCCCTGTCATGAAGGGTGAGAGCGGTCTTAACGCTGTCGCTCAGAACAAGGACAATATCATCAGTCCTGTTTCTGCCAGCGAGGTTGTTGGTCTTGTTGTTGGCAAGGCTGGACCCGCTGGTGTTGGCTCTGGTTCCGCTCCTGCCTCCGGCTCTGGATCTGAGAAGCCTGCTGAGACCGCTCCTGTTGCTTCTGAGACTACCTCCGAGTCTACTCCTGAGGCCGCTCCCACTCAACAGGCTCCCTCTCAGGACGACTACGAGCAGTCCGCTCCTAGTGCTGCCCCCCAGAACGATTATGACCAGTCTGCTCCTGCTGCTCCTCAGAACGACTACGACCAATCTGCGCCCATTGCTTTCGAGCAGGAGGATTGCGACGAGGAGACCACTTCCGCCCCTGCTGCTCAGGAGACTCAGGCCACTCCCGTTGCTGATGACTGCGACGGTGAGTCTGACTACGAGTCCGAAGCCCCTGTCGTTACCCAGGCTGCTGCTGAGAGCAACGCCCAGGACGATTGTGACGAGGAGTCTGATTACGAGTCTGCCCCTGCCCCCCAGGAGACTGCCGCCGAAGACGACTGCGAGGAGGAGTCTGAGTCCAAGCCCGAAGCCCCCAAGGAGACTGCCACTGAGGCTGACTGTGATGAGGAGAGCGACTATGACTCCGAGTATGCCACCCCTTCAGTCGTCGCCAGAGCCGTCAACGCTCAGGCCGATTGCGATGAGGAGTCTGACTACGACTCTAAGCCCAAGGAGACCGCTGCTGCTCCTGCTCCTCAAGCTGACTGTGACGAAGAGTCTGACTACGACTCCAAGCCCACTGCCCCTAAGGAGACTGCTGCTTCTGCTCCCTCTGCTCAGGCTGACTGTGACGAAGAGCCTGACTACGACTCCAAGCCCGCTGCCCCTAAGGAAACTGTCGCCGCTCAGGCTGACTGCGATGAGGAGGAGCCCACTGCCAAGGCTGAGCCTAAGCCTGCCGCTCCCCAGAAGGACTGCGACGATGAGGAGGAGGGTGTCCAGGCCGCTGCCAAGGACACTCCTGCCAAGGAGACCCCCAAGAAGGAGGAGGCCTCTGGTTCTTCCACTGTCCAGATGTACGGCCAGTGCGGCGGTGCCAACTTCTCCGGCTCCACCAAGTGTGCTGCTGGAAGCACTTGCAAGAAGGTCAACGAGTACTACTCTCAGTGTCTTGGAAACAGCCGTGTTCGTCGCTACATGCACACTTACATCGAGAACGAGACTCAGCCTTAAATAGCTTACATTTGTATGCACTTCTAGATATTTATTATAGAGTATATATACTCCATTGGCCTAGTGCCTTCAATTCAATCTATCGTTCCTGATCAATGTGATATCTTGTGCGAAAATAGTGATCCCTGGCTTGACAGCACTGCTGACTGGGCAGGTGGGCAATAGACGAAATATCCTCTAAGGTTTAGATTGTCAAAGTAAAGTAGTCTCAAGTGCCAGTCTAAGTTCTCATAAGTTGACCAAATCTTTTTGTCTCTTATGCGCACCCTGACGGCGGGGTATTGGATATCTCGCATCAACATCTGGAGCCAATCAACGAATGTGCGCCACGTCGCCAACCTGACGCGAAAGTCCAGTTTGCCAACGATTGCTCGAGAATGGATTTCTGACTTTATCGATAAGCTGTTATCGATAGTGAATCTACCCTACAGATCGCACACTGCTACATAAATGCAGCACCTGTTCGATGTTCTGTTCGATATGAAGGTCTTCGCACGTCTCTACTTCCTGCTATGAAATATTGGAAACATCTATTGTGACTCTAAGCGAAGTGTTGTTGTTGCGAATGCTCATGAGGGGAAGTGTTTGTGGACGTCTAGCAACTGTAACCGTTCAATGTTCGGGGACGCCACAATTTGACAACACAGCCGCTGTAAACTCCAATTACCTCCGCATTTCAGAGAACACCGCACGCTTGCATTGAGCTACTGCCAGTGTATCCATTATTGTCCGCGACCTTTTACCTACTGCAACGAATTGGAATTGATGGAAGCAAAGGAAGATGAGCATGATCCTTGAATTGGTAGAGTGCTTGCATACTCTGCATAAAGCTGGTCTGTGCGACATGCAGCCATGCATAAACGCTGTCAGCGCTTAACTGTGTTGGGTAGTCAAGGTAGCAATGCATTCCCACAGCAAAAACCAAGTTTTAATTTAATCCACCTCGTGATCATGTTTTTAACTCATGAACTCCTCTTTAACTACCCCAGATGAGACCAGCCAAGAAGTCATCGTCATTGAATGAGCAACTGTATGAGGGATTTTGAACCACATGAAACAGCTCCTCGCTATAACGATTTGCCTCGGGTCGGGTGGATTAGGCTTGACCGTTTGTTATCGAGTATCCACCTTCCAAGCGTAAGCGAGATCTGCTAGCCTATCGTAGATCACGATGGTGGCTTGACCTTTGACACGACTTTTGGCTTCGACTTGACACGTACAGGTACATTGCATGACCCCAAACCTGCAGTAACGCCTGACCCAGTATGAGTCACAATACCCCATCAACGACTCCATTTTGTCACAATATATAACACAGTCTCACGATGGCATCTTTTTCTCTTTTTTCTCCTGAGGTTCAAGTCAGAAAGCCAAGAAAAAGCAATTGCAAGTGCCCGGATCGTTATCGTTATCTGATAGACAAAGAGTAAAATTGCGCAATCTCCCCAGCCACATCCCTCCCTCCCTCCCGTTTCTTTCCCTGTTCCTAT